>JAPDSC010111126.1:393470-438771 GCA_026290005.1 Latrodectus geometricus | reverse complement strand
ATAAAGAATTTAATAAAAAAGTTACTTCATTATTACTTTTAATTTGATTTTAATTTTAGAATAAGATTATTTCATTTGCTTTTTAGATTTATTATTTCATTTATTGTTTCTTTATGATAAAAATAAATATATTTATTATTTATCAAATACTGGTATGTATTTTTAAGTCATATTAAAAAATTGTGTTCAACAGTTTATACATTTTAAAAATATATTAAACGTTCAATACTACAGGATATTTTCAGCGAAATCCAAGAATAATTAGACATATGTCATTGAGATTCCTTTCATTGTAATCGATCACTTTTCTTATATCTATCAACGAATATATTTCTAATAACATCGATGTTATCAGTAGTGGAGGTAACCATAGAATGACAGTCAGAAGAAATGCACCCAATTTGACAATCGGAACAGCACATAAATCCATTTTCAACAATAGCAGTTTTAGAAAATAGGATTCTAAAAATATCTACTATAAAACAATTAACTTTTTTTCTGCGAAAAATAGTAATTTAATTTTAAAAACTTACACAAATTATAATTTAATTATAAAAGAAATATTGTAATTTCAGAAAATAAGCTTTTCATGTTTTTTGCAGAAAGTTTACAAACAAGTTTTTTTTTAATTTAAAATAATATTATTATATAAATTATTATTCTATAAATAAAATATGTGTATGAATAGGATATGATAAATTTATTTTACATAAAAGCGCCAAAATTGTACTTTTTAATTAAATTGCGATATTTTTTATGCTTAAATTTTAACTTTGGGAGGATTATACTCTGAACACACAGGTATACTAGATATTATCATGGATAAGTTATGTTTAGTAATTTGTTGACCTGATTTTCAGTTCAGGATTACTTGCTTCTACGGTATTGGAATTACCTTTAGGCAGTATGCTTTGAATTTCTCTTAATTCTCAAAAATTAATCATACAAAGCAAACCAAACACATTTAAGATATAGTAATTACTAAATTTTATTTTTTATATAACAAGAAATGTTTGTAACACATTTAAAAATAACCGTAAGATAATCATCGAAGTGGTATTGTAAATTATTCCTAAATTAAATACGCAGAATAAATTATCATATTTTTAAAAAATAATATTCTAGAATGAAATATTTTTGAGCAAAACATAATATTGAAAAACAACTATTTGTCATAAAAAAAATCCGCGATTTTATCATACTGTTAATTCAGAATTGGTAAAATATTCATTCTTTTAATTAAGCTTCAAATGAAATACATGTTTTAGTGAGAATAGATTATAATAAATCAATGAAAATGTAGCTAGCTATTCCATTTTCATTTTTAATTAATTTTTGTAAACGATAATGTTTTGTTAAATTAATTCAGGTTTACTGATAATACAAATTTAATTAAATTTAAAACATATAGATATGATACAGTTGAATTCTACTTTTATTATATTTTAATGTAAATATTTTTATTATAACATGTTTAATAAGAATAATTAAAAATATAATTACTTTCCCTGAATCATAAAAGATATGTTTATTTTAGAATATTATTAATTAAAGTGAGTATAATATATTTGTTATTTTTTAATTCTTGTGATATATTGTTACGAATAATATATTTTTAAGGAAAAATACAATGAAAAATTCATTCTATGCTGCTTTAAATCTATCTATCTCATATTTCACCAGCTATATTAAGTAGAAAGGTATGACAGACCAATCTTTCTGCAATCCATGACCAGATATCCCACTGTTGAATAACTGTATATAAATGTAGTTCTGTTTTCTGTATGCGCTTTATTCGAAATAGGTGCTTGGGAGTTTTCTTATACTTTTCCCTTGTAGCACATGAGCATGGCTCACTATCTATGAAAGAATTATCTCAGTGAAAGAGACAATAGATGAGTAAAATAGTCTTACATTTTTTTAGCTGTCCACTATGCGTTGTTTCTGTGTCGCAGTGTACATGTTAATACTGGACGTGCTTAGAACAAGCCTATTTCCTGACTAATGATCCATCAAGTAAGAAATTTTGTAATGCCATAGTCGCATTTTTTCTCTTATTTCAAGCATTAGTCATGGAATGAAACTGAGATACCGTATGCATTTCAGTATGATTCTTAGAACTCATAAATTTCTTATTCGTATGACAGTTGCTGAATTTCGGTAAGCACGATAAGTAATATCGGGGAATAATAATGCACTTTCTCGATAGGCAACGATTCTATCTCTGTCAAATTGTTATACTTTCAGCTAAGCATTTCTTATTATCTGAGGCATAACACAATATTCTGATAAATCTACAAATTAACAAAGTGATTTTTAAATTAGAAATCCATTGCATAATTTTTCTCTTGTGCAGTGCTTTAAATGTCCAAGATGTCCTGTATTGAACAAAAGTACTGAAATCTTAATCATTTACATATGCTTACATTATCATTCAATGTAAGTATTAAATATATTTCCGTCCTTTATGACAAATATAAGTTTTAAAATCCTTATAATCTTTCCAGCGTACTCTATAGTGCAAAACTAAAATGATTAAATAGGTTATGACAAAATCGAGGCAAAGGTTTTCATAACAAATATCAATGGCGTAAATTATCTAAGAAAATTACTTTAATCCAATAAATATAAAATTTTCAAAGAACCTCTGAATTAGAACAGTGATTATTTAAAAGAAATGTCATGAATGACTAAAAAAATACTCCTATTGCACAAGACTAAATTATCCTAAAATATAGTTTACAAAAATAGGCACGTAAAATGCAACTTTGTAACGAAATGTGCAGAAGATTTTTTGACTGACGCGCTTCAAATCATTTAAGAAAATAAATTATTAAATGATTTGAAAATTAAATTTGTGAATATATTTTTAAAGAACTTATTATTCTTTAAATATCTAAGAAAGATAAATATTTGATATAATTAAATGAACAAAGTCTTTTCTGCAGGTTTGCTTTCTTTAAGTAAATACGAATATTATAATCCTGAGGTACTGCAATAATCTGTCTTTTCTTTTATTTTCCCTTTCGCTTCAATTCTGCATTCTCTTCTTTTTTCCCTCAAGTAAAGTTAACTTCTTTCAAGACAACCTCAAGTTATTCATCTCTAAGCTTGAAGTTTATTAGAATGTTTAAAAGAAAAGTGTCCGCAATATTGCTGAGTGTTTCATTTTTATTCCCATTAATAACAATTTTTATTAGAACCTATAAACATTCAATACTTTAATGCCACAGTGCCCTATTTGTTAGATCGTTCTCATTACCAGAAGAAAGCCAGTTCGAATCCCGACTAAACCTAAGATCCATCATATTCAGCGAAAATGTTTGTAACACAATAAGTAGGTCATGCTCGCAATATCCTTGAAGTGAAATAGTACTCCTGTATGTTGTACGTTAAGTATTGAGAGGTCTTCTTCTTGGCATCTTCTTCTAAATTTCTAAAACCATCCTACATTTTCCTCTTAACCTCAAGAAGGAGTCCAACTCTGGGCTAGGTACAGGGAAGTATGTTAATGCAACATCTAATAATTTTATTCAATCTGAGTGTGTTCACCAAGACTATTTTAACAGTTTGAATTTTTAACACTATCAATAACATCCTTCGTAATTACCATCATTCATACATGATACACTGGATTCCGAAAGTTAATGAACAACATGTGTTTTAAATCTCACCACAAAAAATGACACTAATTGCAAAATGTATAGTTTAAATGAATGACAAAAACGAACTTATTTAAAAGCCCTAAATACTGCTTTCCTTGATAGAAAAGAACAGTATACATGAGTAATAGAAAAATATATGAATATCAGACTTTCGTAATAACGCATGTAGCATTTAGTGATTTTAAAACTTCGTTAACACATTCTCTGACATTAGTCAGTGAGAGCCGGCAAAGTCTTAAAGAAGAAGTTTCCCTGATTCGTTAAGGTGGTGGTAGGATGGACATGAGCATGTCACAGGCTAATGCTACAAGACGCCTTAAGTCTCGTAGTGTGAATCACCATCTCTGAAATCAATATCAAACGGAAGTTTCTGTACCCAAAATACATTCTCTAGACCTACTATCGGCTACAATACCTGCAAAAGACCATTTTATTCCTCTTTAGTCCGTAAAGAAAAAAAAACAATTCTGTGCCACAACTTCTTGCAGAACACTCTGTATCATCAGCGAGAAGAATGTACGCTAATACGGTGCGAAGGCTTCTACACAATGCAGTTTTCTATGCAAGGTGACCACTTATGTGTCCCCTTCAAAGGACAACAGAGAAAGACTCACTTATCTTGGGCAAGAAAACACATTTTTTCTATATCAGACAGACTTGATCTTTTGTACTTCTTTTACACGAGCACATATTCACACGGGAGAGTGGTTCAAGACGTGTGCTTATTCAAAGGGAACAAGCACCAAATGCTATCAATTCAACACTGTAGAAAGATACCGTTTCTTCGGTGGTAGAATGATGCTTTGGGTGGAGACTTCGGTCACTTGTCACACTGACCTGCTTGTGTTGCTGTCAAGAACTGTAACTGGTGTGAGATATCACGAGACCTTGATCCATATGCCAGTGCAAACGGTAATCATTTCATTCTGATGGATAATAATGCTTGAGCTCATCGAACTGTAATTAATAATGAATATCTTGAGGGTTTTAGCTTAGAGTGAATGGAAAAGCCAACTCGATCTCCAAACTTGAATCTCATGAGACATCTATGAGACTATCTTGGATGGCAGGCTGTTGCTTTAAGTCCTCTTCCAAGATCTGTAGGAAAGATAGGAAGCAGCTTACTCCGTGTCTGGTCTTCGCTTCCCTTTTTGTCAACCTGACATCCTGGAAAGTCTATGCTGCCAATGCATTTAAGGTAGGGGTGGGCATATCCCCTATTAAAACTACTTTTTTATTATGTTTCTATGGCATTTAACATTAAAGATAATTCTTTTTTCAAAGAACAGGCTTTTTCAGCAAGATTTATTTCTTTTTTGTAAATCAATTATGTTTTTCTTGTGTAAATATTTCTATGTTGTTAAATACATACTTGTTTCTGGCGCATATCATCCACACCTGGTGTTTCTACATTCATTTATTTTCAAATTAGGCACAAAATACCAATTGTTCCTTAACATTTGGAAACCAGTGTGCATTGCTTGTTGATGACCTGCAAATATCTTATCACTTTGAAACCCACGTTTAAGTTGAGATATAATCACAAACAGCTATTAATAAACTTATTGAATGCTGTACTCAGAATGGCTTTACTGTCTCTCGGAAGAATAATGGTGTTTACTATTGCTGGAAGACTAGTCTACATTATCATTTAGTGATGTTTTTCAACAACACGCTTATACACCAGACGTCAGTGAGATAAATTTCCTTGGTGTTACATTTGATTGAACGTTATCCATTCTTCCGCATGTTTTATATTTGTGAAAGAAGTGTGAGTGATTACTTAATATCCTTAACAAGCTTCCAGACACATCTTGGAGATTGAAAATCATGCATCTTTTCTTCAAGTTTTTCAGACTGATTTTATATCGCGTTAGTTACAGACATATTTTTTACGGAATCTTTAGCGAAATCTTTAATTTTGCTTAGATTAGGCATAATTCATAACACTGATTTGAGGATATGTTCTAACACATTTCACACATCTCCCGACAGAGTCCATGTGTAATCAGTTATTAATTAACATTAGATGAAAAAAGAGATTACAATGAATGCATGAATCCTTCAATCATTATTACAAGATCATGTCTGCTCCTTCTTATTTCTTGCTTTACTTATTCCTACACTAAAGCGATATGATGCTCGGTCATTCAATATCCAACCTTTTTTATATCCGTGTAAAATTTCATATTTGGTTTACTGACTTATGTGATATTTGGCTTGAGTCAACAGACCAGACAATTTGCTCATCCTCTTTGGTGTGACCCAACAAATACTAACTAACCTCTTAGTATAGTATAGAAAATAGACACAACATCAACTGTTTTTCAACTTATCTTTTTATTTTTTTCGCTGTCAGAGTGCTTTGTATTCATAAGTATTCTCAGATGGCTCAATGACTGCAAAACATGTTGGCTGTGGAATGTTTGTTACTATCTTTACTCCTAACTACAGTCTTCATTCATCATTCTCAATTATTGCCTCTGAAGCTCTCATAGATGGCAACAGAATCTCACAGAATGGCAATAGAAAGGTTGATCCAACTGCTAAAGCTTCATCCGGATCAATTTTGCTATTACTTCTATTATGTGATATGAAAAAAAAGATGTTAAAAAATAATATATTTTATATAATAAGAATCATGGAATTTTCCAGTCAGAAACAAACTTCATGCCATATTTCCATGCGCCATCCTATCATCAGTCTTACCAATATTAAATGCTGATATAAGATTAACAGCCTTCATATATCGAAAACATACGTTCCACTCATGACGTTTGTTTCTATAGAACTAAATCTTTAGTGTAAAACTTGTGATGAACCATTAATTATTTTTCATATTTAATTTCAGGTCAGGCTTTAAATCTTCATTGTAATATCTTCTTCAACATCGATATTTTATCTTTGTCTGATTTGTTAGGGGAGCAAAATCGAGGAAACCTTCCTGCTTTTATAAAAGCTAAGGTTTTGTGTATTTTATTAAAATTTGAATGTATTGTATGATTTTGATTTTCAATTTGTGTAACTGTTTATTAACTTTATTATTATTATATCTTCATTTTAATTTACAATAAAGTTCTTAATTTTATTAAAATATCATTGCTTGCTTTTTGAATAATATTTTTTTTCCAATGGTGGGCACTTGGTGATTGACCCTTCACCACAACAAGGCCAGAAATTGCAACTCATTTAGCGTCACCCGGTGGGGACCTGTAAACCAAGTCATGGAGGTGAGTAGCATTACCTGCGTCACACCACCACGAACCCATTTATAGGTCGGGCCACATTGATACTTCATCTCAGGAGAAAGGACAAAAAAAAAACGCAGAGACAGAAAGAAAATGTCAATCCTGTACCAGGATTTGAAGCCAGGACCAACAGCCTAGGAGTCAGGAACTCTAACCACTCAGCCATCGGCCCACCTAAATAAATTAAACTGGTTAAATCTTAACTATTACCTCGGTTTGTCCATTTTAGACCTTGTGCCACAAAACCTAATCAAATAATCATATCAATACGGTAGCCAGGCACATAGTAACTTCCTTGTTGTAAAATATTTCTCCCTTGCAAAAACAAATTGAATAAATATCTATGAATAAAATCTAGCATTTAAAATAGGCATGTGAAAATAAATCCAACTATCTTGTAAAAATTAAACTAGAATTCTTGTTAAAATTCTCGATTATTCATTTTTTGAAAATGTCAAATAGATATTATGAGTCATGGGGACATATTAAATAAACACAGAGATATCCCCTGTTATAAGTCATTTTCTTCAGAAAGTGCAATTTTTCAAAAACAAATCTCTACTTATTCAGGTAAAGTAGAACTGCTTAGCATTTATTATGAACACTTTAATTTAAAATCTCATATCATGAGAAAGTTAAGTTGGGATTTTTTTTTTTAAATTTTGTAGCATTCTTTATCTGAGGAAGACAATATGATGTAATGAATTAGATACACTAGTAAACGTATGGGTAATTCCTTGTTGAAAGCTCTGTTATCTACTGAAAATTCAAAATTTCATGACAATACCTTATCTATACAGCTTAACAATATATCTTTTGCATTAAAAAACATGTATTTAAAAATATATTTTGTGAAAGTTAAATCGGAATTTTTTTAAAAGCCTCTTCTTACATTTCTCCATCCATATAAGTCACATAGCTGCAATAAATTCTATCGATATATAAGAGAATATCTAAGTAGCCCCTTGTTGCAAAAAGCTTCCTGCAGATAATGTTTGTTTTTTAAAAAACAGACATCACCATCAATACAGCAGTTGTACACAAGATTATCTTTGAACTTATACGTAAAGTGATTTAATTCATTTAAGCTACTAAATTGTCAAGCACATTCAAAAATTACAGTCATATTGCTTAAAGTACTATGATCGCAACCTAAATCCTATATAAAAAACAAAGCAAATATGTAATATTTACCAAGCAAGAAAACTGATGAAAGTAAAATTACCAAAAACATAAACTACCAAATTCAAAATTTTCAACATATTTATATATGATATATGTTGAAGAATTAAAAATGAATATATATATATATATCAAAGGATTGATTAATTCTCGTAAGAGCAAATATTTATTTAAAACTGTTTTTCATTGAGGAAAACATAAATGTAACAAATTATTTAAGCTCTTCAAAAACCAATTAATATTGAAACGTTGTATGTTTAAAGCTAACGAAACGTACTTTGTGAAGATTTTCTAAAGGTAGCTTTAAAAAGAAAGTGATTATAAAGGTTGCTCATTTACGAAATAAGGCTTAAAAAAAACTGAAAAACTTCTTTAGAGACAAAAGATGTAACAAAAGAGTTACTTGCAGCTATCATTCCGAAATTTATTCTCGCACCATTAAAGAAGAAATATTTTCTTATAATCAATTTGAATAAAATTCAAAGAAATTTTAGTGTTTACTCGTTGGATTTACTTGTCGTCTTTACTAAGATTAAAGCGTCGTTATTTTTTAATTGTTTTAAATTTCTCTCACTATTTTCATGTATATACCTCATTTCAATAATATTAGTATGTGGTCATTAATCAAATTTCAAAGAATTTTATGCAATTTAATGCATTAAATTTTAAGATATTTAATATTCAATATTTCATTACATAATCTAAAAAGGAATAAATAAGAAAAAATTATATTTGTAAATATTTCTGAATGTATATTTAATTATGTATATTTAGGTATTTTTTAATTTATTTGAATCGAAATTAAAATTATAGATTAAGATATAATTATTTTAATTAATTATATATATATTAAGGTGTATAGATATTATAATATATATTTTTAATTATTAATCTTGTTGTAAAAAAAATTATGTACCATAAGTCAAAAATACTCTCTTTCCTCCAATTAAATTTCCTTCTATGATGAAAGATTTAAATACTTTAATTAACTATATATCCACAAGTATTGTTTCCAGAAACTGAGAGTTATCTTTACATTTTATTCAATATGTCTCCAGTATGAAATTGGAATCAAAGAATTTTATATCTTAGAGAAGAATCTTTCCCTTAAGAATGTTCTAAAATTCATACATTCAGCTTTTAAAATTCTGACTACAGCACCGTTTCCAGATTTTCAATGAAAGTTTCGTCGATGGGTAAATAATTTAACTTTCACTCGCTGCTTGTTCGGTCTTAAATCATGAACAATATGAGACACAGAGGCTCAGAAACATTTCCATTTGAAAATTTTGAATCGACAGAATAAATTTGTTTAAATGAAGAAAAAAATTTATTTGCAGACTACTATCTACCAGATAAATACTATATAATTAATACATAGTATTTACTTTAGTAGACAGCAATGTAAATTGTTCGTTCTATAGAAAATATCAAAGGTTTATATTAAATTGTGTTTTAGCTAAAAATTCAAAATTTATGCATAAGCTTATGTAATTGTGAGTAATTCAGCATCACCTTACATCATCTTGCTTGTAACTTTATACTCAATGTATTTGTGGCACTTTTTAATAGTAATGGCTATTAAACTTTTTATCAGATTTTACACGGAATGTACTTATAGACAGGATATTTTACAATTTGTAAGTTTCTATATAAATCACATTTTTATAACAAATTATGAGACTTAAAATTGCGAACATAGATAAAAACAAATTGCATTTTTCAATCATAATTCTAAGTTTTTCTAGCTAAAATAAATAATGAACATGAGTAATAGATTAAAATATAATGACAACAATAAATTACCTGGCCTAACACCAATATTAAAATCAAAAACATCAGACATTCCATGTTGAGAACAACAGAAGTTTTTAAACTATTTATTATAGGCAAACTTAAATTAACTTAATTAACTTACATGGTAATTACTGTTCAGCTGATTACCACTTTTTATAGATATCAATCACATTCAACTCATTTTATCAAATCTCATCTTGAAATCGACAATTGAAACAAAATTGCAATCAAACGCATTAAATTTTTCAACTATGTTTTAACTGATATAGATTTATTCTGTTATTTAGTGACTAGTTCAAGTGTTTTATTAGTACTCATCCAAGATATACTCCACAAAAGGCAATAGGTTTTCATTAATTAAGCAAATAATATATATTTTATAAGTATATATATATATATATATATATATATATATATATATATATATATATATTCTCCTTTCATCTAAATGTGACCTCACGAATATCTGTAATCCACGAATATCTGTCATCTTGATTAGTCCTTTCAAGGTCCTCTGATATTTTTTTGTCTGGCTTTTAGGATCCTTTAATTTTTCTGAGTATAGGGTTCTTCTTTCTTATTATCGGTTTATAATTCCACAAGTATTTACATTCCTTTTAAAATTACTTTTAAAATTCCAATTGAACAAATCTTAAAAAAAAAAATCAATGTTGGTTAATCACTTTTCATATTTATATTACAAAACACACATAAACGACATTTTACGACACATAATCCTTTGAGAAAACAAATATCATTTTCATCCAGCGAAACCTTTGCCTGCTTCAAAATATAACTTGATTTAGAATGGTATTATTAAATAGCATACAGATTATTTTTTATTATTACTAAATATAATAATAAATTAAGCATACTTTAAAATTGGCATGCATAATGTTTGAAATCTATTACCTTTACTTTTATCTGAACTATTTAAAAGCATCTAAATTATGAGATACCATCAGATATGTTAGTTAAACAATTAAAATGGTTAGTATAATTTTTCTTTTTATTATTTAAACAGCTTCATATCTTTTAACAGCATATTAAAATAAAACGAGTTCTAAGAATCTCAATTTTGCTTCTAAGAATATATGATTTATAAAAGATCTGAAGTGAAGATCTTTAATATAAATATTTGCGAGAACAATTTTCAAAACAATTTACAAACTTTTAGAACGCGAATGAATTAACATAATTAATTGGAGGAAATATTTTAGCAGATTCTGAGCCTTTTTAAATTCATTTTGCCAATTTCGACAGAGCTGAAAATAGAAAGATGGCCTTCAAATGGGAGTGTAGTGTTCTAAATACCATGTAGGCGATACTTTGCTCCTTAACTTCATTTAAATGCATCAAATTTAGGAAAATTGCATAATGTTGAGAACAGCTTGTTACGTAACTTCATTTAAATGCAGCAAACTTTGGAATGCATAATTGTATTTCATAAATTGCTTTTAAAAACCTTACATCACAGATCATTTAACAAATCATTCTGCACAATGATAAAATTAAAATAATCAAAAGTAAATTTTCAAGTCTTATTTTTATTGCCTTTCCAACTGCAAACAAATCCCAAAATTAAGAAAATAACCATAGTATTTTTAAATCTCACTATAGAGGTTGGTGTTTTAGATATCAGTTATTTATGAGAAATTTGTGTATTTTTCATTAAAGTTTAGTTATTTAATTATTAAACTTAAAAAAATAAATCTTTAAAAATTGAAAATTCCAAAATTTAATAAATTATTATTTAAAATGAAATAATTTATTAAATTTTGGCATATAATTTAATTCCTACATATTTTAAATCCAAACAAAATTTAACCCCCCCCCCTCCCCATTTAAAAAAATATTAATTTCATACTTGCACAATCTAAATATATTTACTATCTTTTTGTTTGTTGATGACAATGTATATTATAATTAATTCTAAAAAATAATACTACGAATTTTAACTGTCATCATTGTTTTTATTTGTGATATTATCTGCAGTTAATAATTGTTGTATTTTGTTAGATATGTTCTTTATTAAATGCCGTGTTGTCAAATGCATGGTAATATTATAAATTAATATGTAATCACAAATATATGTAAAATATAATTACAGTGTATGGTAGGGATTTAAACAAAAAAATCCTTCAATAGTTTTAATTCAATAGTCACATTTGGTAAAATTAAAAACGAAATATTCGTGTAAGAACTATTTCTAAGAATAAATCTTCAAAAAGAAGCATTTGTCAAATATGTAAAAATTATGTTAAAATGTGTGTCAATAAATTTAGCCCAATTTTTAGTATCTTAGTACATATAAAAAGTAACATATCGTTCATATTAATTAATAAGGCATGAATCTAAGACTACATTTCACGAACTTTTGAATCGAAATGCTGAATCGGAACTCGAAATCGAAGTAAAATTTTATAAACTTTATAAAAAAGTCTTTCATAATGTAGATATTACGTGATTTTCCAGTTTCCAATTAGAATGCTCTTAACAAACATTTGGCGACATGCCAAACACTATGCTAACAGTTCCATAATTTCATATTAAAGAATCAAAGCTTCAATTATCTACTAAAAGGAAAATATTAAATAGTCAGAAGCATTCTATGATTTTCTATCAAGCAATGAGTGTATGTAACTGTGAAAAATATTGGTTTAAAGTATACACATCCTTGCATGAATGGTTTGTTAGTGGTTGTACGGTCACTTTTATTCTTTAAAAGGTCTAATTCAACCAAGATCTTTGGCTTAAAATATACACCAAACTTAAAACATCTCAGCTCAAAATAAAAATTTATCTCACTAAAAAGATTATAGTTTTGAGGACACTTATTTGCCATCTTGGCCATTAACAAAAAGCAGTTGCTATAAATATATTAACAAAAGCAAAAAAGAAAAAAAAGAGAGAGAGAGAGAGAAAGAGATTAACAAAGGATGATTAAAGATTAAAGTAATTGTAATAATCGTTTTATTAGCAATTCATTTATAAAAACGTGTTATGACACAATACATAAAAGGTTTCGTTTGAGCAAAGTACTAATTTTTCAGAGGCCTTTTTCAAACGACAATTTACTAAGAATATTTTATTTTTCAATGCTACAAGGGATGAAATTCGTAGCATGTTACACGGCAATTTATCCAGTAAATTTTCCACGGTTATGCCGAAGATAATTCAGTCTTCGTAATTTAGAAGCGTCTATCTAACATAAAACTCTAAGGTTTGGCGTGTTACTTCCCCAATTTCAACTAAAGGAATTTGCGCCCACGATCAGTTAAACGTGCCCCATCCAGCATTAATGAACATATCAAATATTCGCTTTGGTAGGAAATAGAATTCACTGCCTTTTTATAATGACTACGATAATGACCTCATATATTTTTATAGGCACAAAATTCATTTTTTAATATTTTTTATAAATTTATATAAAAATATTTTTTTTATGCGCAAATTTTTTAATATGTGATTTTTCAAAAAATTCTGCTAAGGTTAATAGCATTTAATGAGGATTGGTTAAATATCTATCATCATTCTCTATTACTTGCTTGCAATTGCTCATTGCAATTTCTGATAACAGTTATGAGGTCTCCAACAACAAAACCCAAAGTTTTATATCATATAAATGTGCTCACAGGAACTCTTTTCTCTCATACAATTAATAGCATGAACTCATATAAACGTAGTTATTCTATATAATACTTTGATGTGAGAACAAAATAACATTGCTCGAATCATAATCATTTCAATCTCTCTTTTTTATTTTTGTATATTCCGATATGTATATCTCAGACAATAAAAGAAATTTATAGCTTTTTATGTCTCCCAGCATGTTCTATTTATAATATAACTTCCCCTTTGACAAAGCATTTTTCGATGGTCGAAGCAAAGGTAATTCTATACATTAGATATAAAGGTACAAATAGGTTAGCACATCGTTAATACGGGCTTTAAAAGCTGAAAACGGGTTTTTCTTCCTTACCAATAAATATATATTGCAAAGATTGTTCCTTTCTTTCAAAAGAAATAAAAAATTAATTGTTTTCCCCCCTCCTTAACTTTTTAAAGTTATCCAAAAAAAAAGGAAAGGAAAACATCAAGTGAGATAGTATTTAGTTTCAAACAAGCCTACAGAATTTTTAAAAAAATTTACGAGTAAGTCTTAATGAATTATTATCAAAAGATTTCAATGGAATTACTAGAAGTAAGATTGTAAAATAGATCAGATCTTACTAAAGAAAAATTCTCTTAGAAATATATATAATATTCAAAAAATGAAGCTTGCACATATTATTTAAATTGTTCTAATTGAATGTCTTAATATTTTTTATTAATAAGTTTTAAAACAACTTAAAAATGTGATTATAAATTCAATAACTTCATGTACAGCATGATCCATTCTCTGAACTCTGCCCCATTTTAGCATAAGATGAAAATAATTGAATATGTTATCACATAATGAATAAGACGCTTTGTGAGTCTTATAGTTAAAAATATGCTAATAAAAGTAAAAGAGATTTCATATTTAATCTCATCATTATTAAATTATGAACAATGGATTATAATTCTTCGATTTTATTTAAATACACATCCGAATTGAAGTTTAATTTTTCGAATTTCTTCCTTTATAGAATGTTAATTATACAATGTTAATAAACAAGCTATGTTTCCGAAAATTCTTATAACTACGTCCTATCTAAATTTTTCTCGCTGTATTTGAAAGTCCTTGCATGGGGAAACTTACAAGACCTTTATTCTTTACATGTTCTCTGTTGTTACCCCAAATGTTATTTGACGTCATAGTTAATCCTTACGTGCTTATAAACAAAAGTGCTTGTTATGATTCTACCAAAGTAATTAATGCGGAATTAAAAGAGAAAAGGAAAATTTTGAAAATGGTTCATAACATTGTCTCTCGATGCATAAATTAAGTTGTAAATATATAACAATATTCCTAATTGCACGTAGGTTTATGATAAACGTAATAAATGCTAATAAAATACTGTAGGCATTTTACTGCGAATCTTTTTGTTTTCAATTTTTATGATAAATATCAATTGCGGAACATTATATATTAACACTTTCTTAAAGACGCTTTATTATAAATTTTTTACTAGTATTTTTATCTGATAACTCATATGGGAATTACAATTTCCCTTTATTAAAACTGCCATGTAAAAAAATAACTGCTTGTATATGTTGTATCTAAACTATATGAAATCGCTTTAAATCCAGAGATTTTTAATGTTTTTCTTCCACTGTATAAAATTAAAGAAAATATATGAAATGTAACTTTTCATAACTAAACATTTATTTTCTATATTAATATAAATAATGTTTTCACAGCTTTGTTAATTGTTAATACACATATTAACTAAGGTTTTGAAATATTTCATTGAATTCCACTTAGTACTACATAATTAATAATCGAAAAACTATCACAAACCATGGAAAACATCAATTTATTTTTAAAAAACCAATTTTAGTAATAAAGACCTAATAGTAAAAACAAGTGTATTCGATAAGTGCTATAAAACTTTGCTTAAATAGGATCAGATGGAATATAAATCGATTATCTGTAATATCTAAACATCAAAATATAGCTGTATTGGTATAGTGCGGATCTTTTAATAAATGTATGTTATTTTATATATTTGCATATATATTTTATATATTTGCATTTTAAAAATCAGGGAAACTTTAATGAGGAAAGTATATTCTTGAGACAGAATGTGACGCAGAGTTCTCTTACGCAAGCATAAACAGGTTAACCCAGTGATTCTCAACCTTTTAGTATTCACGGCCCAATTTTCAATCATAATTTTCATCGCCCCCCCTCCCCACCGCATACAATAAAATATATACAATAATGTATTTTGAGTATTTTGGCGCTAAACCTACACTACAACCTTAATTTTAAACTTTACAAATTACCAAGAATACCGAAATTTATTGACATTTTGCAACACCGATCCTCAGCATTGAAAAAACAAGAATCCTATGCTTTTTTATTGCTCTTGCGTCCCGCCATGTCGGGCATTCTCACGATTTTGCGAGAAGTTTCGATTTGTCTGGAATTTGTCTAGTTAGAAAAAAAATTAAGCTATAAGTGTGCGCAGATGTGAACAAATGTTTTCTCATAGGGAGAAGTAGAAAGCTCTATGACGCCAATTTCAATTCCAGACAATCTCATTCGAGTCGATCCTTCTATCGCTATTGAATCTATTCTGAATGTGTATATTATATATATTTTCGTTTAATTGCAATTCACCGTATTAAATATTTACGGCAGCAAACTTATGCAGAATCATGGATAATTTTTTAAGCGGGCGTAAGCGAGCGTTAGACGATAGACAAGCATCAACAAGTACACAGATGAGCGTGGTTCCGAAAATAAAATCAAGAAAATATTCTCAAGAATACTTAAATTTTGGGTTCACTAGTACTGAAGTAAATGAAGAAGAAAGGCCCCTGTGTATCATTTGCTCAAAAATGTTGGCGGCAGACAGCATGAAACCTAATAAACTTAAACGACATTTGGAAACTCTTCATAGTGCGTACGTAAATAAACCCAGAGAATTCTTCGAATTAAAATTAAAATCATATGAAAAGCAAAAATCATTGTTTAAAAATCTTTGTCTGTGAATGAAAAAGCTTTAATTTCCTCTTACAAAGTTTCATATAAAATAGCCAGATGTAAAAAGCCTCACACCATTGGAGAAGAGCTTATTTTGCCAGCCGCGATTGATATTGTAGAAATTATGTTTCGAGATGATTTTTCAAAACAAATGCAGTGTATACCTCTTTCAAATGATACTGTTGCCCGTCGAATTGCTAATATAAATGAAGATGTAGAGTGTCAGCTTTTGTCGAAGTTGAGTTACAAATTGTTTTCAATACAACTTGATGAGGCAACAGATAGTAATAAAGATGCTCATTCCATTGCCTATGTTAGATTTTGTGATGATTTGTCAGTAGTAGAAGAATTAATTTTCTGCAAACCAATAGAACTCAAAGCAACAGCACTCGCTTTATTTGCTATCTTAAATGATTTTATGAACGAGGCAAACATAGAATGGAAAAATTGCGTCGGAATATGCACGGATGGTGCTCGTTCTATGTCAGGAAGATTCCAAAGTATTCAAACATTTGTGAAACAAAAATCCCCACAGTGCGTCTGGACACATTGCATGATCCACAGAGAAGCTTTGGCTTCCAAAGAAATGAGTCCTGATTTGAATATTGTGTTAACTACGGTTGTAACCGTAGTAAATTATATAAAAATGAGACCCCTGAAATCAAGAATCTTTTCCGCACTTTGTAAAGACATGGGTGCAGTACATTCAGCGTTACTATTTTATTGCGAGGCAAGATGGTTATCACGAGGGAAATTTTTGCAACGTGTTTATGAATTAAGAGAAGAAATCGCCGTTTTCCTAGAAGAGGAAAACAGACCTTAAGCTGAGAATTTCCGCGATAGTTTATTTGTGTTGAAATTGAGCTACATGGTCGACATATTCGAGAAATTAAATAACTTGAATCTTCAACTGCAAGGAGTAAATACACATATATTGGATACGAGTGATAAAGTTAATGCTTTTTGTAGGAAATTGGAATTGTGGAGCAGAAATTTAAAGCAAGAAAACTTAACAATGTTTGCAAATTTGAATGATTGTATTAAAACTTACAAGGCTGAAGAACGACATATAAAAGTTGTTTTTGTAACCATTGAAAATCATTTAGAAATGCTAGCAAAGAATTTTAAAAAGTACTTTCTTGCTGACGACAAACTGATATCAAGTTACAAGTGGGTGAGGGATCCATTTCAAAATACTCCTGAAGGACTCTCAATCGAAGAGGAAGAAACCTTCATAGACTTCACGGCAAGCGGCGAAACCAAAAGACAATTTAGTAATAAATCACTCTTTGAATTTTGGGCAGGAGTGGATGATGAGTTTTCTGCACTAAAAACAAGGGCATTTCGCATTCTACTACCATTTTCAACATCTTACCTTTGTGAAACTGGATTTTCTGCGGTGGCTTCTTTGAAGACAAAATATAGATCTCGGCTAAATATAGAAAAACAACTGAGAGTGTCTATTTCTAATATTAAACCCTCCTTCGAAAAACTTTGCTCTGAAAGACAGGCCCAAGGAAGTCACTAATAATTATTAAATTTGTTTTTAATTTAGTAAGTTGTTTTAATTTAATAAGTTAATTATTAAATATGTCGAAATGTATTTTGTTTTGTATGTGTGTGTGTGTGTGTGTGTTCTTTCCTTTCAGTCACTTAATCAATTTTTTTAAATAACATTTTCTCTTGGATATGCTCGCGCCCCCCCCCCATTAGTGTTCTCGCGCCCCCTTAGGGGGGCGCGCCCCACAGGTTGAGAATCACTGGGTTAACCAATCAAAACTTCATAGGGTTCAACCTTTTCACTTTACCGAAAAGAGGAAAATTTCGTGGTTATTTCCATGTATTTAAAGATTTCAATATACAAAACCTAAAATTAGAGCTACTAGAAACGAAGAATTCTTAAGAAAATGTTTTTAAAAATATTTTGTAATAAAACTAACGAAATAATATAAATCAAATTATTTCGAACAAATCACCTTTTTATTAGTATAACACTTTCCATATTGTTATTAAAATCAGAGAAAGCCTCTTTGAGTTTTATCCCTGAAAAAGTAATAATACATTTAGATGATGTATTTTATGCATTAATTCTCTAAAAAAGTAATAATTCATTTAGAACTTTAAAATGCAAAACAATCTTATGTGGTATTTGTAATTAATTTTAATTTATATTTAGCGTTAAGATAAATTCTCTTACGAGTTAAGAAATAATTTTGAGAACAATTGTTAATGAAATCGAAAAAATCGATTGATATAATTAATACGCCAACTGTGCTAACTATATATAAATTTTTATTCCGTTTGTCTGTCGAATTTTTGTCTGCGATTGAATTAAAAATGGTAGTTGCATAGAATGATATGAAACTTATTTTAAGATGTCAGTCTCAGGCTAATTTTTAATATAACAATTAAGTTCCATTTCGAAAATTTGAATACAGCCCTTATAGCTCATTTTAAAAAAATTAGAACTGATTTGTACTCCTAAAATACCACAATGTAATTTAATAAGTATAACATTCCGCTTCGGAATTTTTTTTATATTAAGAACAAAGCACATAGTTGTTTTTTTTTTCCTTTTTTTTCCCCTTTTTTAAAAATTTCCTCGATATGGAACAGGTGATAGTAAACAAACGATTTATGGCATGTGATTACCTTCTTTACACATTGCCAGGACGTAAGCTCTCTTACAAAATATACAATACAGTTCAAAAATACAGTTCGAAAGAACGAATGCAAGTTCTGCATTTTCTTTTATTTTTTCATAGTCCTAGTTCAATGAATTTTCAATTTTCATTTAGATAAAGCTTAAAAACATTACACTTTTACATGTCAAACAAAAGAACTCATGTGTTTTCACGATTAAATCAAAAATATGATTTCTTTCAATTTAATATTTTTTTTACTTCAGTAAGTTATATAAAAAAAGAGTAAGTGTAAGTTTTTAAAAATAAAAAAAGAAAAGAGAAAACACTTCAAAAGGGCAGGATCACCAAAATCTAGGTGTGCGTTTTTCCAAGGTAAAAACTAAATTTAATAAATATGCGATAAGTCAGATGTAAACTATAAATTCATTAAATAGATCTATAAATATATTCAGATGTAAAATAATTTTAATAGAATGCAGTGAAGTAGGATTTTCATAAGAATATAAGCTTATTCATTTTCTAAAAATTTATTTTATTTGCGTGTATTCAGTATCGCGATATGAAAAATATTCTGAATTATCCATGTAAATATTATGAATTACGCATCTATTTTCTTTCCTTTTCTAGTCAAAATTCCATTAAAATAATATTCACAGAAAAAAATTTATATTCATTTCCACAGAACGTTTTATTTTGAATGAAAATTAGTTAAATGTTTTATTCAAAAGTATAAAACAAAAATAATGCAAATTTTGCAGTTCCATATTTTAAGATAAGTTTTTGAAAGCGATATTTAAATTATTCTTTTTTAGAACAAAAGCTAATGGAATCAAAAATTAAATATTTAATTATTGAAAATAAAATTTCTTTAAAATCTCTCTATAATTTCTTTCATTAAGCGTATTCAAATAATATATTCAAGTTGCTTTGCACTTATTAGAAGCCAATAGATAAACCGCTTAACTAATAACTAATCACTTTTTCCACTTTGAAAGTAATTTATCGCATTAATCCTAATCTTTAAATATCTAATTTTAGTAACAAATTTCGAAAATTTTTAAAGAAACATTTGCATACTATTATATTTAAGTAATTTCTAATTAAGTAATAAAGATATGAAAAAAAATTACAATAGAAAATTTTATCCAATAAAGAAATATTTTAATTTACGCGAGCCTAATTTGTTTACTCTGTATAAATCGATTCTTTATTAAATATTTAATATCTTGTTTACCTTCTGACATATTCGTAATATATTGTGTAAATGTTAGTTTAAAGTACCAAACTTAGTCAATAGATGGCGCTTGTATATTCGAAACATCAAAAAGAAATTCTCGAGGATAATAGGTTTTTCTTGTTGCCATTGCTTGAGTAAATTGTTAATGATGTGAAAGGTAGACATGTAATTGGTCTATTAAGAAAGCGTTTTTTTTTACAGTAAATCAAAATCAACAAATATGTAAATTTAGGAAGAATTTCTTTCTTCTAACACAGAACAGTGCATGAATCATTTCTAAATAGTATCAAGAATTTCATAGAAAAATCATTACCTAAGTCATGTAAAACTAAGAATTTATCTCTAAAATAAAAATGCTAGAAAATGAATCACCCTCAATTGTTATAGCTCAGAATAACCATTGAATATGATCTAAATAAATCATGTGACTATAGTATCATAAACTATAGAGTGAATACAATATTAAGATAAAATTAACGATTTTTTAAAGTATATTAATAAGTTTTATTAATAAAAGTAGCTATGTTTACTTAAAATTCACAAACTATGCAAGATTTAGTTACTTGCCCCTGAAAAACAAGAAATAAATCTAAATCACCTTTAAAAACCTTAAAAAAAAGAATTTATTCATCAAATTCCCGATTTGCATTTTAAAACATATTTATATATGTTCATATAAGACAAATGATTTTCATTTAATCATATTTAATTTATAGCTTATTTAAAATAAGAAAGCTCCTAGATTTCAGCTAAATTGATTTGGTTTCCTAATTCATTTTTTCACTTAATGCAGTTTTATATTTTAATCTCAAAAATTAACTTTGAGAACAATATCAATCAGTATATCAAAATTATTGCAAATCATATACAATTTATTTTGCTTAAATGAAATGAAATTATGAACATAAGGTAAAAATTATCATATATTGGTAGATTTAGTTTTGATTAATTAAGTTGATGATGTTAATTCAATAGATGATTCAATTTATGGATACTCATAAATTTATATTCATTTTCTTTCAGTGTATGCTGTTTTCAAAATTCGAATTAAAGCATGATGATTACAAATAAATCAAATGTACAAATTTGTTTCTTAGAAAATTTGCAGCATTTATTATTGATTTGGTTGGATTGCATGCATTTTAGTATAAGCAATATACAATAAATAATTTGTTTTATAGTGTTTTTGAAAACTACGTGCAAAAAATTGTTATATAGTGGTTTTCAGATGATTTGCTTTATTTTACAATGTACATATTGAAAAAGTATTACTAAACTGTGGCTAAAAATAATAACAATAAATTTATTTGAAACAAAAAATTCTTTCAACATTAAGATTAGTTATTTAAAATTAAAAAAAAAAAAAACTTAGAGGTTGCAAATTTAAATTTCATACTCTTTGTATAATATCAAGAACTTTTTAAAATAATCAATAAAATATTTCTTAAAATAAATAATAATTGCAAGGAATATGAAATTTTTATATGCAGTTTCTTAAAGTTTTCTGTTTCATTTATAACTAAGTGTATTATACCACCAGCAATGTTTCCCCATGCTTATTTTTTTCATTTTTTTATTTTTATTTTTATTTTATTTATTTATTACCTTATTTATTTTTAATTTATTTTTTTATTTATTTTTATTTTATTTATTTATTTCCTTATTTATTTTTAATTAATTTATTTTTTTATTTTTTTATTTATTTATTTTTTTTATTTTTTATTTATTTATTTTTTTTTTTTTTGCAAGAAATTTAGAATTGTGTATACAGGCACAAATAAAACCTAAAACAAGCGATGTCTTCTTTTCTAGGTTTCACTAAGGTCGGATAAAAAAAATATTCAACACTATTTACAAAAAAAAATAAAACAATAATTAAATATCTTTCTTTTTTCATCAAATCCTTAATTGTATAAGTTAAGACTTCAATAAAAACTGACGTGGAACTAAATTATTTGTATATTTCCAATGTGCAGAGTACATTAAAAAAGGATTCCAAGATTTCTCGATATCCATCTTTACTCAAATGGCAAAAGTGTATTTAATTTTTCGAATTGCTTGCAAAATGAAGTATATTAAAAAATTAAAAATAAGTAAATAGCTTCAGATGTCTAAAATTGGAATATCATTAAAGAATGTAATAAGTGTAACAAAACTCAGGTATTGAATAGATCTGGGAAGACTCTGATTTGCAATGCGGGCTTTAAAATATGCATGTATGACCAGTCCAGATTCAATTTTAGCAAGAATAATAATAAGATCCCTTCAAAAAGAATTATAATGGAAATACAACGATATTAATTTTATTGATCACACATCAAACATGGCAAATAGTGTTGAAAGCCTTTTCGATAGTCAATGAATTCTAATGATCATATTTTCATCACAATGTATGCTGTAGTTGAATCTATTCTAGAATACATCGATTCTTTCATTTTAATTGTCACGAAAAAAGTCTCTTTTCAATTAAGTGCTGTTCTACCGTACTCTCTTTTCGGTTATCCCAGAAATTTAAAAGCGTCATTTGTACCCTACTTCCATATTGAAACTACTTCCTACTTCCATTTGTACCCTACTTCCATATTTGTACCCTATTTCCATATTCCATATTCCACCATATTGAAACTCTCTATCATCCATGAAATCTCCCAGGCAAAATGCAAGTAAATCACGAAAGCTTTTCCTACATAAAATGGTCGCAAAACATTCATTTTATTGAGTCTTTGCTACTTTCTAATTTGCATCTCAGTTAAATATAATTGCACAATTAGTACTAAATAATCTAGTTGTAAAATTATTAGTATATTAATTTAAAATTTATTAGTACATTAAATCTAGTTTTTTGCAATCAGTATACATCGTTTATTCATCCTAATTATTCTAAAATGATACGAATTTTTTCATTCTATATTTAGTCAATGCATATTTTAATATTTGGATTTTAAATGATTCCTTTTTATATGAGATAAACCTAACAAAAGTGCATATACCCTCATTGTTTTACTTTATTGATCAATTCAAATGATTTGTCTTTTAAAAAGAAGAAAGACCTTGGAAGTTTATTTACGTAGACAAAAAAATATTTTAGTAAGAACATGTCACCTTGCTTTTTACCTATCAAATATTTAATGACTGAAAATTATAATTTAAGATAATGGATACCCCATTGAATCTAATATTAGTTTTTGTTCTTTTTTAAAATTGAGAAAGTACTTAATCCTTTCTTCTTTTCAAATTGACTACGTATAGAAAAAACAAACATTCACTTATATAAACAATGTTTTTAATAGTGCATAATGTGTAGATTAAAATTTATTGTGTATTAATAAATTGAAGAAATGTCAAAGAAACACTTTAAAAATAGGCTGCTTTATTTGGGTAAACAGATTTTCGGGACCAAGTTGCAAATACATTCAAAACCTAAAGATGACATTGGACCCTTTCCTAAGTATGATATTCAACTGTCTTGATGATCAAAAACATTAATATAAAAAATCACATTTAAAAAATTTTTAACATAACATTAGATGATTTTCATATCCTACAGAAGTATTTGGGATATATTTGAATGTGCAAAAGTTATTGCAACAAAGAAGTCTAAATAATTAGGAAAATATATAAAATTTTGAATCACTTGAAATTTTTTGCAAATTTTTTGTTAGTTTATGCAATTTATAATATCTGATATCATCAAAAATATTTTGTTTTGATTTTTTACAATAACGCATAAAAAAAGCTTGTTCAATTAATTTTATAAGAATTATTTGATGTATAATAGACGTCTTTACATTAAATTTAATAATTAACAAACATTTTAAAAAACAGAAAATGATTTAAGATATAAAATTTTCGATCTCTTAGAATTTAATTGTTTATTATAGGTAATTAATGCAATCAACACAATTCTAGTACCATCAAAATATATTGCTCGGAATTGATTACAAAAACATAAATACAAAAACTTATTTGCTAATTTTACTGAACAATAATTTAATCATTTTGTTATTTATATTTAACAATCCACATCAAACGTATGTTGGAAAAAAATAGCTTAAGATATAAATTTTTAACAGAATATATTTGTTTGAAAAGAAGAGAAAAAAATGGGAACAAAAATTATTAAATAGCTATTATTAATTAAAAAAATACTAAGCAAAATCCCCAAAAGTATCTTTATTTAAATAATTTCTAATATAAAAATACTAAAATTAAAGGATGATTATGAAATTTCACTATCGGAAATATTAATATTACATTGGGACCATATTTTTCCGATCTTAATTTCTTTTAAATTAATAATCTTATTTTTAAGGTGCATTCTTGAAACGAAATTCGTAATTTATGTAAAATTGACATTAAAAGTATTTGTAAGAAAGTTAAATTTAAAAAAGTGTACCTAGTTAGTCAATATAAATTATCAAACCAAATTAGCAAATTAGAAACCAAAGAGCCAAGAAAAAGTCATCAAAATAAATTAAAAAAGATTTCAGGTATAACACATTAAAATCAAGCCCCAAGTATTTTAAAATTTACATATTAGTCAAATTATTTAATAAGTTGCTTAACAGTTATTCCTATTAAATAATAAACTTCTGATCTTAATGCCTGCTTTTGTTTCAGGAGTATTTTTTCAAAATTAGTTATTAAGTCTGAAACCAAGTACTTAATATAGTGATAATTTTCAATCTACGAGACTGATTTAAAGAGTGATTTATAAATATCGGTAGTTTTTCATGAAAAAAGTAATAATTATGAAGACATTTTTCGTTCTAATTTCATAATGGTATGTGTTATGATGTGATTTACTCGTTAAACGAAAACATTAAGGGAAACAGTGTTTGAACTTTAATAAACTGAAAAGAAATATATATATATATCAAGTTTCTTATACAAAATACATGCCTATATGTAGCTAAAACATTTGAAAAACACTGTCAAATATTACGTCACGCACTGATATTTATGAATATGGTTACTAAAGTTACATTTTAGCAAACAAAATTACACAATAATAAAACCAATATTCAAAGCTAATAAACAGTCAATTTACACATATCAATCACAAACACTATAAGTGGAATATAATATGAAGAATAAACATCAGCCAAACAAAGAAAACAATTGTAAAAATGAACAATTACAAGAAATGCACAAGAATGTCAAACTCTAAAATGAATGCATAACAATAAGCTTTACAGCCACATACTTATATATATAATGTATATAAAAGCTCACTTTTCAAAAACTACGTATGATTAGAAGGTAGTGTATAAAAACATCTGACAAGCTACTGCTGTTAAAGTGCAGCGTGTTGCCAACAATCTTTTACAAAGGAAGTAATTCAATTACACACACACCACGAAATGCACCTCAATCTCTAGTTTTGTCTGGAGTCAGTTGCATTGACCTTCGCTTCACGTACACTGATTCAAGTTGATAAAAATACATAGCAAACACCTCTTTTGTTTCGTTTAATTGTGCCTCGGTGAAAGATACAATGTTGTTCCAAACGCTTAAAAGCAAATAATTAAATGACATACACTATTTTTTATTTAAAATGTTGATTTTAATTTTGAATTACAGAAAAGAAGGAAATTAAATTCATGCTTTAGAAAGGCATTCAAATTATTTTAAAAATCTGAGAAACTTATTACAGAATTTACTGCTATTCACAATTACAGCTGTATAAAGTAGCTGCAATTCACAATTATAACTACTTCCATCATAAACGTAAATTTCACAAATGAGCAAAATTGTTCAACCCTTCAATTTTTAATAGTAACAAATGATTTTTTTTTAAGTAAAGATATTTTACACATCTTACAACATAACAAAACTTAAAACATAATATAATTTCTATAGAAGATTATAATAAATTCGGATGTGTTTTATAAATCAAAGGGTTTTGCATTTAAATATAATAACTCTTAAATTGCAATGATCTTTGAAATCGTTTCAAAATATTCAACTAAAATTTTTAATGAACATTTTTTGATGGATTAAAAAAGAAACATTTGTTAACAAGAAAATCAAATAAAGTGAGAAATATTTTTCATAATTAATTTCTCACAGGTAAAATTAAGTTGAAAATTAAATTTTTAATTATTTTAAACTTAAGGTATAGTTTTACAGGGCTAAAACAAAGAAATATGATTGGTCAACTTGAAAACAAATGAATCTACATGACTAATGTTTCTTAATTTTAACAATACAGGTATTTATGTATATGTATATCTCACTTCCAAATTGATTAACTCCACATTCTGTATTTAATTAAATTTTAATACCAAAGCTGTATAAAATAATTAACTGTATATTATGCACAAATTTCTCTTCTAATTAGAATTAACACATTAAAATGTGTTTACAAATAATGTATATATAAATAAAATTATTTTATATAAGCAATATAATATAATATTTTATGTTTTCTAAACTTCTTGTAATGTGGAGTTAATCAATATTCATAAATAGAAGAAAATTCAATTTGCTTACATTATCACATGTTTTACTTGAAAGGAATTTTTCAAATTGTAATATCAGTGGTAAATATAATCTATTAAAAACAGTGAATCATTTAATTAAATATTTTTTTTCATTTTATTCTCTTTTCTATTTTCTTTTTTAAGATTCGATTATTATTTTAAACTTAATATAAATTTAACTACAAATAAAGAATTAAAGGCTGTAATAATAAATTATAAATTTTATTTAAAGAATTTAAGGTAAATTATCTTGGATTAGAGAGTACTAACATACTGAATTAAGCATAAGTTTGTAAAATATTAAAGTATTGTTTACTTTATTATTTTAAAAACTTATCATTATTTCTAAATATTAAATCCTATTATTTCTCATCTAAATTGCATTGCTTCAGTGAGTATAAAATAAACAAATCATGGAGGCTTTTTATATGGTAATTCAAATTTTGCTCTAAAATCTTGACTAATCCAAACATAGTAGGCACAGTATCATTCATCAATCTTGTCCGTTCAATTTTCAACGACGATTGATTACAAAAAGCACAGGATGAGAAATTGCATTATTTCAAATCTGTTAAGAATGATCTGTCAAGAAACATTGTATCTTTCGATGGAAGGCACTGGATTAGAAGCTGTAGCATTACGTGTGAAACGTGGGTGATCCACCACTGACGACAGCCAAAGTGCCACTTTTATGATGACCCTTTTTCTTGGGATGCTTCTTCTTGTTCTTTTTGGATCGACCAGCCCTTCGCCTGCGCTCTATTTCATCAGGGCTTCCTCCCTCTACTGTTTCCGATATGATTTGTGGGTTGGAACAATCTATTCTTTTCATAGCTCTGGAAAAGAACAGATAATAAATATCATTCAAAGTGACAATGTATATCTTACCCTATCAAATATTAATAATTTTATCATTTGATTATAATAATAATTTCTGATTTTTTTGAAACCTATATTAATTGATGCAAATGATCAAATGCTATTGGTCTTACACGATACAAATGAGAAAACAAAACATTATAAACGTGATAAAAATGTACGTAATTACGTAACTTGAATAATATACGTTATTCACACAAGCATAAAATCTAATGTAGCAACAAAATAAAGATATAAGTTAAAGAAACATTTTTCACATATAAATTTCATTTCTGAAACTCAGCTTGCATAATATAATTTAGCAACATTAAATAACTTTTCAAATATGTAAAAATCAATCCATAAATATAATCTTAAAATAGCAATAAACTAAAGATATAATTAATTATAGATTGCACAAAACAGCTTTTACATCACATAA
Source organism: Latrodectus geometricus (assembly GCA_026290005.1). NCBI lineage: Eukaryota > Metazoa > Arthropoda > Arachnida > Araneae > Theridiidae > Latrodectus > Latrodectus geometricus. The sequence goes on along the minus strand of JAPDSC010111126.1, from coordinate 410,575 downwards.
GTATAAACTTCTATTGTGAAATTCAATACTTTTATATAGCTAAGAAATCATTTTTAAAAAGTATTCAATTGTGAAAAAAAAACAATTCATTATCTTTGCTTGACATTATTTATCAGAAGAAAGAAATCTATTATTTATGCTTATTAATTGCTGATGTTCGAAGATGGCATATTGAGTAGAGAAATAAATGGATGCTAGTCATTGAGATAATCAACTTTTTTTTTATAAAATCAGTTGCTTACTCAAATGTATACCTTTAATAAAAATGCCACTTTCCATTAAATATCTAGGGAAAAATCACGCACGAACTAAGCATAAATTCATAAAAAGATCCCAAAATTTAATTTGCAATTTTTGTCTGCTAACTATAATTTCGTTAATGAATATCACAAAAAAGAAAAAATTGCTATCCAAATAGTGTTTCACAAAATTCATTACTCATGAAAAATGATGCAAAATCTTCTTCTTTTTCTTAGACATGTTTTTCTATATCCTTGATATAATGGAAGTAATTTTATTATTACTGCGTTAAATAAAGTGAAAATATGTTTCCTAAGCCCAAAAAATAACATTTTCCATAACTTATGAATGAAAAATATTTTCAGTCATGGAAGCTGTAATAAAACGTGTTCATCCCTCTGATACCAATTATCATGCTGTAATTTATTTTTTTATCTAATAAATTGATGAAAAGAGATAAGAGGAAATAGTAACTCAAGATATCATAAAATTGGTAAGGAAATAAATAATAAAATTAATTATTATTTCGAAATAAATAATAAAATTAATTATTATTTCCAAAATAGTAAATTATTTTAATTTATACATCGCTTACAGCTTCCCTTTAAATCTTACCAAAGGTACTATACTTAGTTAATTTAGCTTAATTGATCGAAATGTTCCTAATAATTAGATATATCAAAAATTATGTTTATAATTACATCAAAAATGACTTATTGCTCTCAAATAATTATTGAACAGTTATTAGAAATTTTTACTATTTTACTATAAATATGCAATTGCCTATTATTCAGATAACAAAATATTCATATAATATTAAAATAAAACAGATTTGAACAAACACTGCACTAACTTTTACAATTGTGTTTCAAATAAATGATTTAATTCTTTAATACTTGTACTTTTAATAATATCAAGCGTTCACTATACGAAATATAATCCAGCACAATATTTATACATGCATTAATATACTTGCATTAATATTTTTTTTGAAAATAACTTTATTGTTATTTGAAAACATTTAAAATGTTACAGAAGAAGCTAAATTCGTAATCAGCAATTAAATGGAGCAGTGAGAAAATATAAATTACTTAAATATATTAAACTTGCAATTACACAAATTTTAAAATCGATTTCCTAATATTTGTGGGTTCTTATCAAAAAAATTAATTCATCACCCAAGTTGCATCACTTTTACATCTCCAGTTCATTATAATATAATAACAAATATTTCGAAAGCTATTTCTTAAAAGTGAATCTAATTACAATTTTTATGAAACGCTTATTACAGATGTTCCAGATTCAATAGTATTTGTTCGCACAACATGGTGGGTATAACGCATATGTTCTACGTGACAGATTGTCCAGTTGATAAAATATAAAGTCAAGCAAATTTGACTAATTTTTTTCTAATGAGGTGCACTGGATGACTAACCCTTCACCACAACAAAGCCGGAAACTTCTATTCATTTATCGTTAACCGGTGGGCACCTGTAAACCAAGTCACGGAGGCAAGCAGCATTATCCACATCACATCTCCGAAACCCTTTCATTGTGTAAACCTGATTCCTTTATCATCTCAAAAGAAAAGACAAAGAAGCACAGGGTTGATAAAAGACTTCCATGTCAGAACATGGATTCGAACTAGGATCAACAGCTAAGAAGGCAGAAAAGATTAAATATCCTCAGAAATTGGAGGGAAATATGACTAAAATGCTCACGTCTACATGTAAAATAATGAAATAAAGCAAAACCTTTAAGACCAACATCAAGATTATGAATCTATTATTCACTACTACAACTACAACTATTCATTTATAACTACGTAGTTTACATCGCATCTACAGCTTGCGGTTACAATAAATTATTATAAAATATCCTAGAATAAAACAATAAAATATTAAAATAAAATTATAAAATATGATTCTTTCTTTTATCGTCTCTTAACAAAGAATCTAGATATTTACAAACATCATTCATATTTCTCTTAAAAAGCACATCAGTGCACATTTTTTAATCCTATTTGGACAAAAGAAGTGGATACATTAAATAAGAAACACGTTTCCATGCTTCTAAGTAGAAAGTTGTTGGTGAAGAGATCCTTTCCATTAGTTTGTCAGATTCAAATAACCGCATAGTGAAATATATTTCGGGACAAAACGGAGGATTTCGCATATTTGACGAAGTAAATAGATTCCGTTATGTATAGATTAACCCAACTACGAACAAATAACCTAGTAAGAAATTCTGACTAGTTCTAGTAATTCTTATTGGTGTTTCATATGCATGAAGGTAAGAAGAGAATCCATAGCTTACTTGAGGGCACCTTTGAAAGCGACTGTATTTTGCCATTCCATGATGAAAGTTGGAGTGAGGCCCTCACTGTCTCGGTTGCCCATGATCAGGAGACGAGCTTTCTTGCCTGCGTGTCTGGCCAGCTCTCCGCAACATGAAGTCATGTTGGCATGCTGCAGAGTGGGTCTGCGCACTTCTTTTCGACTCACGCCTTCCCGAATCTTCAGAATTCGGGCTCGTTTGCAGGCCAGCTTGCTCTTCTGAAGTTTCCGAATTTTTGTTTTAATCACTGAAATCAGACATTATTTATCATTATAATCAATGAAAATAAAAAAAAACCGTAAATTGAATTCAACAAAATCTAACTAACCCTTTGAGAACATTTGACGCCGACAATTGAAGTATGCAGATTGACGAGTGAGACTTGTCGATCGACAAGAATACTTGTCAATCTGCGTACTTCAAATACAATACACTCGTCAATCTGCTTACTCTTCAAATGCAATACAGTCTCCAAATAATTCAGTTCTCAAATGATTATATAATTTGTAGAATTAAATAAAAGTATGTCAAGTCTTTAAATTTTACATTAGAGAATTACAACAAATATAAATACGAATTAAATTGAACTAAATAATAACGAAAATAAAAAATACTACATTAAAAAAAAATTATTTTATAAGTAATCCCATATGTAGATATATAGTTAAATGTAATTTAGATTATGACGTATTATCTTTTATTAAGGATTTTTTTGAAACAGTGGTTTAATCGTGAAGGTATTTTATACTGAAACTTTTATTTCTAATAGTAAGTTTTTAAATTTTCAAAATAGAATTAATTTTGGTTAACAATTTATGTGTAATAGTATCTTAGTCTTTTTTTCAAATTAGTATTAAATCATATTCTTTGTTATTACGGATTATAAAAAATATAAATTAAATTATCTTTTATCTTTCTTGAGTCATTTATCGTTTTTTTTTTATTTAAATTAATAGAATAATTCACAATAAAATATCATTATCAGAATATACGATAAAGAAATTTTAACTTTTATAGTGTTAAATTTGTATGAATTTATATAAATCAAATGACAACAATTTTTTTTTTTTTTTTTTTTTTTTTTTTAGAAGTGTAAAACATCACAAAAACACAGAAATAAGAAATGGAAAAAAAAAATTTGTAAAATAAAGATAATATTGCTTCTGAATTATCAAAATTTCATTAAAGTTACAATTTCTATATATTTGTATGGGAATATTGGAGATAAATTTCTTTCAGAATTACTTATTATAATTCAGAAAATTTAAGTCAAATAAACATGGTGAAATTTTTTTTCTAGATTCACTAAGCCATAATTGATGAAATGGCCAGCTTTCGATTGCAACAAATCCGCACCTTTCCCGAAGATTCCTTAATTTTCTACACATAAGTCAGCAGGAAATAAGACTATAATTTATTTTACTCGTGTCCGAGGACACTAGAAAATAAACGACAATAAAAGAGATGATTTCGTAACAGAACTGAAAATAAAGACTTTACAAAATATGCAATAAATTTATATAAAAATAATTTCTTTAATAATTAAAAGGAATTTTAAGTATTTATTATGGGTTTATATTAAGTTACATTAGTTGTTTGATAGGTTACTAACACCAGTGTGTGAAAAGAAATTAATGGAAGTTCACGGAATCGCTTTTCATAACGTGATCAGCTGTTGTTCATTAATGTTACATTTATTTGGCTTTCAATAGAATTTTAACAAAAGTATTCAGATGGAAAACAAGATGCTGTTCAAAATACAGCGTAAATAACCATTCTTTGTTTATTATGATACAGAAAAGAAGAAAAGTATTCCTACTACAGAAATAATGGGGGTTAATTTTTGTGATTAATAACAAATGAATTTTCAAGGAGTTCTTAAGTGCACAAGTAGCAAAAAATATACTGTCATAAGAAATTAATTTATTTCAATGATTACACTATAATTTTAATGTTCTAAGAAATATATAAAATATTCGTAAGCATTTGTATCCATCGAACCATTTGATATGGATTTAATGATTATCCTTGTGATACTATCCTTGATGAAAAATAAATCGAACTACGAGAATAGAAGAATTGTTATCATATATGTTGTTAAAAAGTGAGAGATTCGAATATTCATACAATACTGCAGTTTTTTTCTCGGCATTTTGAAAATTTGAATCCTTTGATAAATAGGAATTTTCAAAAGCTTTTATATATATTTGTTTTAATAAAATTTTCAAAAGATTATACATACTTTCAATTAAAGAGTATACTATGAATAAAAATAGATTACGACATGGTAAAAAATAATCTTTAATTTCTATTCCTTTTTGTTACTTAATATATATTATTTTGTCAAGGTTTTATTTTTGTTATCCACCAAAAATACATTTTTATCATCCATAATACAATATTTTGTTAAAATATTATATACGAAATAACATGTCATACTATCACATGTTTAATATGGAAATTTTTAATACAAAAAAACTGTTCATTTTGTTAATAATCTTGTAATAATAAGAGATGAAAAAATATTCCGGTTTCTTATAACAAGAAATATATACAAGGAACACTTATTTAAAAGTATATTTTGATCACATCTGAATATTTTAATTTATTTAACAGTGTAAAAAATCTTCGTTCTCTGGAAAATATAATTATGAAAGAATGTCAAAATGATGGTCAAAATAATGGTTAAAGAAAGGGAAATACTTTAATCAGTATTTTTATCCCCCGGGCATTAGCAGACATGCTATCTTGATAAGTTTTCATACAGATGGATTTTTTACTTAATGGTCCTTTTTTTCTTTACAACACAAATTTCTCTTCCATGCTTTTAATTCATTTTGCTTTTGTTAACACACTGGATTTCAATTTCTTTATCGGTATCATAAAAACATTTAATGATCTTCCGCCCCCAACATAAGTCAATTATTTTCATGCATCCCCGATTTAGTTGGTCAAATAGAAATTGGCACACTATTTAATCATAATAAAATATTTTATAGGCACACACCATAATTGAATTGTGTGATATCGCGTAATATATTTTGAATTTTTTTCTAATTTATTCCTAGTATTTTCCTTCAAAACAATTTTTTTCCTAATTTGCTTCAATGCCTGTATTTGTAAATTTAAAAACATCGCTTTCAATTGCAGTCAATTTTAAGCAGTTTTACATGCCCGAGATCAAGAGTTAGAAACAAAAATAATTATTCTTTAATTAATTATCAATAAATACAGAATGAACTACAAGCAATTAAGAAAAGTCCATATAATTATAGAGATATTAAAATAATGTGGTACATTCCTATTTTTCTCAGAATTAATTAGAATAAATTACAAATTAATTTCGTATGACACAATAAGTGATGATTTTATATAATCGAATTTTCTACAGCAATGGAAATGTTTATTCAGAAAACAAAATCAAATAATTTTCTTTCATATTAAATACTGTTATGTAGGTCAGTACTGTACTTAATACTGTTTAAAAGGATTGTACATACCAAAGTCAGCACGGCAGTAATTATCAATGATATTCTCATAAGTATCAGGTTGATTGCATGCACTGCAACTTTGTGGGTCTGAAATATAAATGAAAGCAATATTAATTTAATCATTAAATTATATGAATTATAGAAATTACAATACAAAAATATTTATTAATTTCACCTTACATGTAAGGCATGATTTAGTATTAATATATATAGCAGTTTCTATCCATGCAATAAAAATCAATTTATTTAATTTATTTGAAATACACTATGTTCTACATAGAATTTTCCGGTTTTTCTTACTATTCAAAAAATTGTCACTCAAAATTTTAAAAATTCAAACATATATTTTTAAAAAAAGTAAAAGAAGTTAAACAATCATAATAAAAATTATTTATACAAAAATTAGAATGATAAGTTAATCATTTCTGAAACACTGAAATTACACAATAATACAAAATACACTTAAAATAACTAAATTAAATAACTAAAAAAAGATCATTTTACATATTTAAAAAAATTATTCGAAAAAGTGAATTGGAAAAATTTAATCGAATGAATAGTTATAGATAAATTTTAGAGTCATTAAAATTTGTACTTCCATTTGCATGACAAATATTAATTAATACATCAGCTTTACTCTAAGAAAAATAGTTTACATATAAATCAAGAGCATTTATTTACACTTGTTTCGTATATATTAATTAAATTAAATAGAAAACTCAAAATCCAACGCTTTAATTCTATTTTAAACGATGGGAATGAAATATTTGATTTTTAAATATTACAAATATCATTATTTTTCACCCTTATCTCATTACTTGTTGTGATAAATATCAGGAATTGATAATTTCATTATTATGTATAATTAAATATTCGTTGTTAAATAAATATAATTAACTAAGATTTTCGGTTTAAGCAATCTTAGACAACGAATTAGTTATATTCATACCGATATTTTACTTCCCTTTATCATATGATTTTATTATTAAATTAAAAAGTGAATTTTTCGCAGCATATCCGTAATAGAATAAAGTATTTTCTTTTGCTAAATGTAGAACTACAATATTCACAGCTTGTTGAAATAATAACTTGTAATATCTAACTTAATTATTATTTGATAAGTAAAATTAAGATTGGCTCTATAAGGAATCACATTAATATATAATATGTATTATGAATTGGAAGCTCATATATTTTATATTTTTTCCGCGGGCAAATTGTGAAAATTATTAGAGTGGGAGAAATAAAACAAGAAATATTGAAATGAAAATCAAACACATATAGATTTTAGCATTATTTAACACACTTGTGAGTGTGTGTGTGTGGTTAGATATACAGTGAATAACTAAAGTTTCATTTAAGATGATACTCAATTTAGCATAAAATTCGTAAAACAATATGATTAGAGTAGAAATGAATGACATTTTCCATAAGACAGCAATTTATAAGAACATAATTTGATGTTAAAATGGACCAGTTTTGCAGAATCTTTGCATGCAAACTGTCCAAAAATATTTTATCATAAAGTCTTTGAATATTTGCATTTTCAGCGTATTGATATCACAAGTTCGATACTAAGGTGAAATTATACGTTTACTTTATTTGATGAAACACTGAAGAAAAATGGATCAGTGGTTGGATGACAATGATACAAACATTTTAACAGCCACAGAATGTATATAATAAAATATAAATCAAAATAAATTATTTCATTATGACTGTAGTTTTAACTTTCAAAATGAGTCCAAAGTCTTGATTGGATCTCAAAATAACATTTTTAACAAATTACCGTGAAGGAGCGATTACTATTTAAACTCAAATGCGTGGAAATGTTATACCGAAAGTAATTTTTAAGCACTTTCATATAAAAACAAAAATGTAACATACTTTAGCAAATTTTTTTAATTTAAAATTATAATAAAATCATTATTACAGGTCTAACAACATTTTAATTTTTATTACATTAACTCGCTAAAAAATTGATTTTATTAAATCACCAATGAAAGAAACTAATTGAAATGAGTGTTCAATAGCAAACAATATAGTTCAAGATTATCATCAATAACTGATTGGCTTAATTATTTTAATTACATTACTATTACAGATTCTGCTATTTTATTAATTACTTATTGGAATTTGTAAATAAACTCTATGATTTCACAGAATAATTTCAATAAGAAATAAATTAAATTATGTTATTTTCAGACATATCATAGTCAAAGGTTCTTTTAATTTAAGAAAGAAAATAAGTATAAATTAAGATCATTAGTGCAATTTTAGAGCTATAAATAATATTTGGACAACTTCTCATACTAAAAACAAAGTTTACTTGGAAACTTTTAAGACAAATACTTGAAATATTTCGCAAAAAATGCTGTTTAATAACTATTCCTTATAAGTTTGAATTATTTTATAAAAAAGTTCATCATACTCAAATGTTTTATTTAAATTTTTTTCTTTTATAAGATTGTTTCCTTGTAAGATGAAAATAAAAGTAAAATTGAAACTGTATCTACTTATAAGTGTTTCTTATAAGCAATTAAATTACGTGCATATCGTTTTTTTTTTCTGCATTATCTAAACTTTTTTGGCACGCAAATATTCGTATATTCATTTAAAACTTAGTAGTCTCACGGCATAAATACACATATTATTGATGGAGCTATATTTTTTAACTAATTACAGGATAGTAGTGGAAATATCATTGAAACTTAAATAAAATCTTGCCTAAGAAATAATATATATATATGTTATTTTATTTTATATAAATTTGCTTCTAAGAAATTTCAAAATATCAAATATTTTAGTACACGAAAAAGTATATGTAAATGTCCATATTCCATAGATGTTGAAGTGATAAAGTCATAATCTTTCCTTTCATGCTTCTTATCATACTATGCTTTATACGGAAATAGCTCTAGGCAGTAGAAAAACAGTAATAAAAGTATTAATTTTTAGATGAAAGGCATTCTTTGAAGCTTTATATGAAGTATAATAAATCTTAAGAAATAAAAACAAAATCTCAAAAAATTTTTTATCCAAAAGATCAAAATCAATATTTTTGAGACATTCAATGCATCGTATTTTAACATTTACACTTTGAAGTATTGTATAGTTAGAGTGCTTAATTTACAAAAATGTCCTTTTTGGAAAATAGTAGAAAAAAATTGAGACAGAAAATAACGATGTTTTTTTTCATATAATGCGGCATTAAAATAATCAAAGGAGAGTAATTAACATTTTATCTTTTAAAAATAATGAATTTTTATGGGTAATAAATTATGTAAAACTAATATTTCTAATAATAGTTTATATATATATATATATATATATATATATATACACGAAACAATGAAAACATGGAAAAAGGTAAACAATACCTTTATCCTTAACAAGTGATATAATAAATATATGAGTGATACATAAATAGTGCATATACACATGGACTTTTAACGTTCATTTATAACTTATACAAAATCAGCTATTTCATTAGTTATAAAATGCTCAAGATTATAAAATTTTTCTTATAAAAAAACCTTTAAAATTATTTCTTTTATACAATTAAAAATTCACTTAAGTCATGAAACCCCACTTTTCTCGGCACATCTGGAACTACTTCCATTTACGTTTTCTTCTCAGCTAAAAGTACTTACTGCGTTAATTGAAAAGTTGGCAATTTTTCCTCAAAATAGAGACAACGATGTAGAAAGACTTAAAATAGGTATAATTTTATAAAACTGAAGGATTCAAAATAAATTTTATACTCACATATTCCTTATAGTTTTGCGAAATTATATAGTTTTCCGAATTAAGGAGTTGATGGAATTTAACTCGTCTTTATTATTTTAAATTAAAAATTAACTTTCAAACTATTTACAATTTTGAAATAAACTGGTGTTGAAGAAAGGGCTTAACTGCTTCATGGGATGATCAAATGTAAGAAGAAAGAAAAGAATGCACAACTTAAGAATTTCTGAACAAACTAAATAGAAAACATGTTTTTCCAAGAAAGGGTAATTGCGCTTATAAAAATATGTAGATACCAAAAATAAGATAATTTTATAGGAGATTTAAATGAATTACTCAAATATGGTTTTAATAAATTGGAATTTTATCTGTCACTGTAAAAGAAAGCAGTAAAAGGAGTTGTAACACAAATCTCCAACTATTTTTCCCAACAACAGAACAATGTTTATTTCATAATATCCAATCAGTTGATGTAATTTTCAAACTAAATGAAATTACAAAGGATTGATTAGATGAAAATTTATATCATGAGCTTCAAATCAGTATACTATCAATATCCCAAAAGTAAGTCCTCAAAATGTAAAGTTAGGGAACATGCAGGAAATTAGCTGAATTTGTTTCCTACCTCCATTTCACTTGGAAAGCATTGCAAGTACGACCAACCTTCTGTGCTTCAGCGACCATAAGCGAATATTACGATCTCCCGTTTGTCCAAATATCAAGTCCACAATCTTACACCTCGAATATGAAGCTATAGCTCACCAAACTGTCAAAAATGTTAGATCAATCAAAAGGAAGGAGAAGAGAGTAAAATTACACAACTTGGGAATGGTTGTTCGTGCAATTCAGAAATCTTGGACTTCTTTGATGTGTAAAAGGATGTATGCACTCCTGTACTATCATAATAACTGAATATTAATTCAATTTCGTTAGAAATATATTTATCGAGTTTGTAAATTTGAGATCCATGAAATAAATAGGCATGCCATTACTTCCATATTTTAGAATCAATATCATGGGTTTTAAAATTAATAAGATGTCGTAAAGTATCATTGATATTTATTCCACAATATGATTATCAAAACTATTAATAAGCAGCATTCTTCAGTTTAAAGAATACTTAGCGTATTTTAGTTTAAACTATTATTAACAACAAAGAAAACATTGAACAAATATTCTTAGCAATGGCTTCAGCTTTAGTTCTAAAATATTATAATTACAAATGATAATTGTTTTCTCACTAATCGAAAAATGGGAATATTACTTCATGCGTTTGCTCATCTGTATATTTACTCTTGTTAAATGGTGTACAACTAAATATAATGTGTTTGTAAATAAGGTTTGGGATAATTTATTATTACGTATAATTTGTGAAGTATTCAATATCAAATTCTGATTAAAATTTTACATATTTTTAAAAATAAAGTTAATGTTCATCACATTATTTTATTTTTATAGATAGATTAAATTCCTTGAATTCTGATGACACAAGATAGGATAAACTAGTAATTGCAACACTGATTATTCAAACAGTATTTAATTTATCAGCAATCTCCTTATCACAAATAAACTTTTTTGCTATTTTATTTATAATCAGAAATAATTTTAATATCAAAAAATGCTAGAGATAATTTTACTTCCTTTTCAAAAAGTTTAAATAACGCTATAAGCATTTATTTGAAATCTTTTCTGCAATATTTTCCAGTTTCCCTATAAGTAATTTTTTAAGTTTTTATTTCTCATTCAACTTTTATTAATATTAAAATACTATAGTTAACTGAATTATATTTTATATTACATGACAGAAATTTAATTTAATATGGTAAATTTCAATAAAATTAAATCCTTACGTTTTTAAATAATTTAAGACTTAAGTTATTTATTTTCATTACTCAAAAAATTAGACACCCTTATTCTGTGAAAACAGAGAACCGAAATAAATGGATTAAGTAAGATTTTAAACAGTAAAATAAATAAGGTTTGGGAAAAAACTTCTCATCCGTTCTTATTTAAACTAATCATTAATTACAAAAGCTGTTCGAACAGTATAAGCGACGACATTGATTTTAATTAAAACTACTGTACTAGATTAATTCCTATAGCACAGATTTTTATTTCACCCAAAAATAATATTTTTTTTGCAATTAATACTTATAAAAATGATTTGAAATTACAAACACTTATGAAATATTTTATAATTGGTTTAATGAAACACATTTATTCACACTCATACATATTCATATTGATATACCTTAAAACTTAAAATTTCAAGGAAGTTTTAGAAATTTTTTAAATATGCTTAATTGACAGTTATACAGGTATTTATGAAGAAATATTTCATATATAGGAAATATATCTATAATAAAATTTAATATTCATTTTTTGTAAAAGTCTCTCGTTGATTATTTTAAATGTCTGAAAATGATTTCAAAATTTGAATACAAAAACTAATATAAACAGCTAAACCTTTCTTTTTAATCTATTTATATTGGCATAAGTCTAACACAAGTTTCATTCCCGTATATTCCAGAATTTAAAAACTTAAATATTTGCTAAACAATGTAATGTCTTTCTATTATCAAATTTTAATTTATTCAAAAGTAATAAATAAAATTTGATAGCCTTTATTATTTAACTTGTTCAGCAACATTATATTTTTTAAATATAAAATAAATATGCTACAAGGAAAATTGAAAAATGAAATCATATTTACAGGAAATTTTTAAATGGAATTAAATTCGAATAAAATGAATATTATTTTTCGAACGTATTCCTTATCTTCTTATACTTCCATAAATATTCTTCTGAAAAATAATCATTTTAAAAAACATTCTTTCTCCTCAATAACATCTTTCTTATGTACTAATATTGAGTAATATGAAGAAAAAATTACAAAACAAGCATATAATGACACATTTACATAAAGATATAACAAAAATATGTTTTTTCTGCATAAGAAAAAATTTGACTTTATTCATTTTTAGATAAATAAAAACATTAATATTTAATAAATATTTTTACTTTACTTACTGAGAAAATTTTAAGATATTTACTTGGATAATTTTCTTAGCAAATAAAAATTTAATTCAAATAATCTAAAATGTAAGCAAATATTTTTCGAAAAATATTTATTCTAATTTAAAATAATAAAAGTTTTTATGATTTATTTATTTCTCTACAATGCTATTGCATTATAATTATGCATTATGATGTGAAGTCCTTAAGCATCTTGGAAAATTAAATTCAAGAATTTAAAAAGTTACAAACGGAAAATCAGAAGATTAGGTTAAAATAATTTAATATTGTATTCAAAAAAATAAAATACCTAAATATAAATCTTTTTTTTAATCATTGTATATTCAATGAATACTCAGTAATAATAAAATCAAACAATCATCTATTTCATTAATAATATTTATTTTTTAATGAAATAGATGAACAATTTTTATCACTATCAAAATTCTGTAAGATATTTCCCTCCCTCCTTCTCTCTTTATATATTCTTGATATTTTATTTTACATAAATCCAACATATTCGTTTCACAATGTTCAATAAGTAGAATTCGGGACGATTTAACCTTATATATAAAACTCTCTTTATCAATTATGTCAATTAGTCCTACAAAAGACACATTCATTTATAAAGTTATCATTTTTATATAAAATTTTATAAAACTCATAACATTTATAGCTAACATAAGCACGTGTTTTAAGTTTTAATATTTCAACAAATTTAAGTTATTTTATGTAAAAAGAATAAATTACCAATTAAAGAAACAATATAATAAAATGTAATTTATATAATTTTATATATATTTTTATAAATAGATAGCAAAAGTAAACTTTGAAATACAATAGAGATAAATCAGGAAGATATAAAATCAAAAGTAAAAATAACCGTAAATTTTCCAATCAGGTTTAAAAGTATGCATCCTTCTGTCTAAAGACAATACTTTTATTTGGTTTTATAACTGCACACAAAAAAATAAGCATAAAATATTTCTTAAGCTTAATAAAATATATTAATTATGAAACTTTAAACATTTTAACTAAAAGAATTACATCTCTGCTATTTTCCAGTGTATTATAAAATATATAGTTCAATATAGTTCTGAAATATGAATTCTAGTTAACATAAACAAGTAACAATGAAAAGCGTTAATCAGTTCTAGGGCTATATCTTATGAATAGCTGTCACGACCGGCTAGATTAACCGCAAATTGTCTTAATTAACTTCCAATCAGACAGGAATGGAAGACAGGCTCAACAATACTAGATTGTTTAGCTGGGATTCGGAATGCTTCTATCTAGCAGCGAGGAATAAATCTTTAATCTATGTCCACCGCCTTCTCTTTTCCGAATACGATCAATCCTCAAGAGATTTGTTTTGGCGGTGGTTTAAATTCCGGAGAAAGGACTCCCAATGTCTCTAGCGACCACAAAGATCAAATGAATCGTTTGTCTCTAAAGAGACTTACGTTTCACCATCCCCTTTTGACAGAGTGATGTATTTTGAATGCGCAATTCTGGATAAGTGGGCGTATAATGCAATACCGTGGAATATTTAGACGGTTTTGGTTTCTGCAAAGTGGGAGACATCGAACCGAATGCATTTTAATGCAGTATCAAATGTCTTCATCTTTGATGACGGCGTTTAATCAGGAGCGATGATTTTATGAAAGATGAGATTTAATTCTCTTGAACAAAGACGTAATTTCATTTTATAGCCAAGAACATCAGGGGGCTTATTTTTTTATTAAAAACTTTTTTTCCATAAAACTATGCTGTATTTCATATCTTTAAGAAAATTTAAGATTAGTTTCTCATCACAATGTTTTGTAGATTGCTCTTCCTGTTTGTGATTAACTTTTCAACACTTTTTTCAAAGAATCCTTTCCTTTAAAATATTTCAATCATTAAAAGATTTTTTCTATATTCCCTTAACAAATAGCAAAAACAGTACAAAAAATTCGCTTCGATTATTCCTTTATGATAGTTTTTTGTTCTCCTTGGAAAATGGGTCTTAATGAAGCAAAAATACAATTAATATTTTATGGGTATAGTACAACACTTCAAGTTTAAATTATATACTTCAATATGAAATTCAGAAATTTAGAAAGAAAATAAATGTCTAGTGTAATTAGCACAGTTATTTATACACTTACATATTATACTGCAAATTCATATGGAGTTACTAGAAATTAAATCTAAGAAAATATGCTGAAACTGTATTGAGTAAGATGAAAAGCCTTGTTGAATGATTAATATAGATTGGAGGTACAATCAGATGCCACAAATGAATTTTTAATTATCAACCCCAAAAGAAACATTAAATGCTAAAAAAAAACAATTATTTTCATCTTTTATTTTAAAATAAAGCTTCTCTATATTTATGATAATTAAATTTTTTTTATAATTTTTCATTAATTAAAGTACTTTAAAGTTTTTAATTAAGACATTTATTTTTTCTTTGCTTTAGGCTATTAAACGTAAAGCTAATAATTTAAAGTTTCTATTAACTTTAAACACAAAATCTTAAGAGAAACTAATTACTTCATAAAAAAATAAAATTGAATGTCTATTTTTCCTGTCGAGATGTTCAGTGGAAAATTATTTTCTAGCAATGCTAATACAAGAAAGCAAATTGATATTGCCCTGTTTGTAATAAGCCATTTCAAATTCCGAAGGAGAAAAAAATAGTTATAATTACTTTATCTAATTTCAAAACAATACAAATGCAGTATTTTAGTCACAAATAAGCCATGAAGTTCAACGTTAGCTTATAAAAACGGCTACTTAATTTTAATCTAAGCAAAGTTCATCTGGCAAACGTCTTTTTGTTCTGGTAATAGTTTTCTCACCTTTTAGTATAAAAGAATTACAATTCAATTTTTTTCTATACATTATACGAAAGAAAAATTTATTTTCATATTATAAACGAGAATATTGAAGCAAATGTAAAAAAACAAGTACAACTGATATTGTGAAAGCACTATAGGGAAAAATCCCACAAAGGAAATATCTGCTTGGGAAATGGTTGGTAAAAAATATATTTTCCATGAATGTATCATATATATATACCATTTTTAATGCTCAAATATGCTATGTTCTGCAGATGAAAATTCATTTTATGATAGTAATATTTATAAAAATTTATTCATAAATTTTCGTTTTAAGCTTCATTACATAAAAATAAAGGTATTAGTTGATTATTTAATGATGCTTTTGCAAAATAATTGGAAAACTGATTTCTAACTTGCAAATTTGGTATGCATTCTCAATAACATAAATACGTTATTCCAAATCATATTTAATCATACATACTGATAAAAATTTAGTTATATTGAGAATTTTCGCCGTATTGACTATCTCAAAATAAAAATATTTTTCTACTAGATTGTTATTCTAGTCATTATGCATGTCATCCAGCAAAAAAGTATGGATATAGGTCACAGAGAGAGAGGGGGGATATGATTCTGAAAGAACCTCGATCACAAAAATTTTTAATTGCTTTTTAAATTTTAATTATTTTTAATAATTCTAAAATTAATATTAAATTTTTAAAAAGTTTTTCTTTTAATTTAGCATTTTGTTGATTATTAGATCCTTTTCTGATAATTGTTATTAGACCCAATAAAAATATTTAACTATGTGCCATGTAGTAAGTTTTTAGTTGAATATTTTTCTAGTGTCTAATCCCTATTATAGTGGACAATTGGTCTGAAGAAATTAGTTTAGAAATACTCTTGGGAAAAGAGAAAGTAATTTAACAGATGACAGTAATTGTTGTACGTAATGAGTTAAAAATATGCTTAAATCACTTTAGCAGTAAACGTGTGAACACAAACTAGAACTTACAGTGTATTTGGTGACTTTCAACAATGGCAAACCTCTATACTTTCGTTTTGAGCAAAGCTGTCTTTAACATCTACTATTTTAAATTACTATTTTTTACGTTTTTTACGAAGAGAACTATTTACTAACAACACATTTTTATTGGTAAGACAATATTATCGTGAAATTATTATTGAATTTATATATTCAAATACAAATCAAAACACCTTAAATTCACTATAAAAACAAAATGCCTCCAATAATAAAATTAAGACACTATAATTTTTAATCTGTTTTAAGTATGCTTTCTTGTATATGAAGTATATTAAAGTTTATTTTCACACAATTAATACCATCCTATTTTAAAATTCACGATCTGAGAATATAATATTCCTTTTTGTGTTATTCTCACACACACACACACACACACACACACACACACACACACACACACAC
>JAPDSC010111126.1:364603-383574 GCA_026290005.1 Latrodectus geometricus | reverse complement strand
GGGCATTTATATGCTGATCATCATCAGTCTTTTACAATCTGAATAATTCAACCAATATTAAATTTAAAGTCAAACCAGCTGTATTCATTTCTTTACAAAATATTTTTTTTATTTATTCTAGACATCAATATTTATTCCAGTTTAATTTCATTGTAAGAATTAAAAATTAAGAATATATATATATATATATATATATATATATATATATATATATATATATATAGCAGCAAGAACATTTCTCATATATAATTCATTTTTATCATTGAAAGTATTCTCAGCTTTAAAATGAACGCATATTTGTGATCCTCAACAAAACAACCCGAGCTGGCAAGTGAATGATTAGAACTCTGGTTATTGGTTCTATAATTCGTGAGTTTGTTTCTCATCACGGCAGTGAATATTAGTTTTGCAGTTCGGAAGCCACTTTAAAAATAGGCACGGATACAGTTAGCCTTCGTATACGAAAGATGCGATAAGCAAACAAATAAAATCTCATCAAATAAATGGTAATGGGAACAATAATAAAACTTTTCTGAAGTTACAGTTGCCAAAACCTTAAAATAAAAATACCTTTAACTTAAACGGGAATTAATATGAATTATTTTCTTAGAAACTTCTAAGTGAGAAATCTTATTATCTTAAATATTCAGTATTTGATTTTAAGAAAATAGAATATTGGTGTAAGATTAAGAAATTTCATATGAAATGTGTTCGTAGTAAATTGATATAAGAAACAAAATCTTGATGTTTTTTTTCAACTGAATATTTTTTTCCAACATCTGTTTAATACACTTACTCTCATAGATTTCAATACACACACAAAAGATTTTTTTCCAAAATTAAAGTGATTAATAAATAAATACGAGAAATTAGATTATATATATTTAAACGTTTTTATATTTTAGTGATGTTTGAGAAGAAAATAAATTGAAAATCTACTTTATAGATCTTTACCTATGCACAAACAGTATATAAAATATTCCCTGACTATATAAATTACCTTCTTAAAATTTCTAAATTGAGGCAGAAAAGATTGATGCTGTTCATATCAAGATTCGGAGATTTTTTCCCCCATTTCAAGTGAGAAGAAAGGAGATCGCTCTCTCACCTTAAGCAATAGATAAGGCATCCAATAATACAGTTTAGCTTAAGAGGAAAAAAACTTTTTTAAAAATATCGATCTTTTGATGCTATTTCCTAGTGAACTTCAGAAAAGAAACACATTCTGAGGTAAAACACAAAAGGAAACACCTCTTTTTTCCCTTCCAAAAGTTGAAAATTCCAAAGATTGCTTAATGTATTTTTAGTTCGTATTCTTGGAATCCCGATAGCTAGCTATAACGAGATATTTCTTTCATTCCTGAAATACCCTAAGGGCTTAAAGTTCACATTCTCCACTTAAAGCTCACCTTTTTTTCAGGAAAAGTTCCGCCCTGTTTTTAATGGAAGTGCTGTGAAAGTAATGATAGCATATTGTGTGGAAAGCAATCAATTTTAATCATTCCATATAATCGGCTCTCTCAATCTGAGAATTGAAACTTTTGAAAAATTGAGAAAAAAAATTTTATTTTCTCTTCATCTGTAACATTCGAACATTCCCATTCTCTCCAAAAATTTGAAGTTTCCGCTTTCAGAAATGGTAATCTTTTCGCTGTAAGTCACTTCAATCAAAACTGGAACAATTGATGACTAAGAATTAGTTTTAATCTAAAATCGCTCTCTTCAATATGTGAATTAAATGAAATTTTTGAACATAGTTTCATTTTTTCATTTTGAAATTTCTTTGAAGTTCTTAAAAAATATATTAATTTAATATTTTTGTAAATGAAGTTTCATATTAGTTTTAATAAGTAAACAAAAGACGTCATTAATTTTATATAAATCTCCTTTACCCAAAATGTTTTAGATTTTTAATAGTTATCACATGATAAAATATTGCTTGTTCGTTAATTTTAGCAGTGATTAAATACAGTTGAATTAAATATATGATACCCACATTGAATAACTAAATGCAACAACTTTTACACGTGTTCAAAGCATTTTAAATTCAATCTTAAAAGCTGTGTTATATATATCACTTTATTTAAAACCTTAATTTCTCTTTATAGTGACAAAATACTTCATAAATATTTATTTATTATATAATTAATCCAAAATAGAAATTATTCTTTTTGTCATCTAAAAATAAATGTTTAATCATCGGTTTATTTTATGGAATATAAAGAGGAAAATGCATTTAGTATGAATGGCTTTCTTTCCTTTACACTTTTCTACATCAGAAAATGTTAATTCCTTGACTAAATATTTTGATTGTTTTAAATAATAGAATATTATTATTACCTATTAATTTTGAATAGCGTTTTCTTAAATAGTTGCTGAACTAACAACTAATTACTCGAAGAAGGCAATATGAGTTATAGAACTCAAATTCAAAGAATATCTTTGTAAAATCGAGTGATTTACTTGTATGAAATACTTAATAAAAAATTGTGACTACCTATAATCTATGATAAATATAGGGAAGTCCCTCATGAAAAAATTTATCATGTGAGAAAATAATTGAGAAGGAAAATCTTGCAAATAAGAACTTTAAAAACACTAGAAGATAACGCGACCATGAAATGAACAAGTTACTAGAATGAAAATCTAAATGTGGCTTCTACGTAAATTTTAACATACTTATAGTCTATAGTAAAAAAACAATCAATGGTTGTTGCGTGCATTTAAAGTAAATGATATTCAAAAATCTTTAAACACAAATGGATAAGCTCTTTTTAATTTAAACGCTTCCGTGAATGTTTGTTTTAGCCAATCTATTGAATTTATGTAATCTATTACAGTGTTATGTAATGCATTACAACCTATTTTTGAATGTTTTTGAGATCAGTTTATTATTCTCTAAAAACTAATAATATTCTTTACGTAAGACTGGCCTTATGCATAAGTATACTCTTTGACAAGTAGATTAAATTTTATAAGAAATAAAATTCTATAGTTAAATATGTTTTGAGTTTTCAGTAAATAGCTGATGATACTAAAATGATAAGAAATAACTTATATAAATTAATATTTACATTAAATTTTTAACAATTAATTTTCTTTTATTTGTCATTTAATGGTTTACTTCAAATCAATACTAACTTCCGCTAGTAAAATTCTAATATTTAAGACAAAATATTTTAACAACACAAAAATGGCTTTAAAATTTTTAAGAATACTCCTAGACCTTGTTGCAATAAAATTTTATCGCAGTGAGTATACAGAATTTGTTACCAAAGAAACTTATTTTTTGGAAACTAGATATTCTGCAACTAAAGTTTAGTTAAACAAAATTGCGATGCAGTAGTAAAAATAATCCATTCTGATCCCTGTAACGGATTTCATTGTCAAATAGTCTCAAAAAAATTTTTACACAAGGCTACATTTGTTTTCAGTTTTGTTATCATTAACTTTAGTGTCTTATAAGAATTCCTTAAGATGACAAGAAAAATAACATGGCAGTATTTGACAGACTATAAAAAACAACTGAATGCAAGCGGAAAAAGTAATTTCAGCAAATAATTTTTTTCTTTCAAATTGCAGTTCCATTTCACCAGGACATTGCTTCCTATTTTCACCCATTACTTAAATAAAAAAAGTTATTTCATTTTCCAAGCTCCTGTTTTTTATATAAATACCTTTTACAATAATATAAAAATTCAAAAATTAAGGAGGAATTTTTAAGAACATATTAAAATGAACTTTTCAGTTACTTGTTATTCTAGCGTAAGATAAACTGGAGTACAATTTTTAGTTTATTACTCTCTAAAAACTAATAATATTCTTTACATAAGAAAGACTTATTTTTTTCTTGCATAAGTTTACTGTTTGACAAGTAAATTAAGTTTTATAGCAAGTCTGATAATAAGAAGCGAAAGATATTTTCAAGTTAAAATAATAACTGCCAAAATAGGAAAGCGTAATAAATTTTAAATGAATTATTTTTCTTTCTACGTCCTAAACGGGAAAAAACTAAAAGTATTTTTATACAATATTTCTGCAAAAAATAAATATTTATGAGTAATTTATTCAAATTTAGGAAAATGACAACAGATTAAATTTTTTACTTTAAGTTTAAGGGATTAAAATTGTCAAGATTGGACGAATAATAATTTGTCATACTTTATTTTTGAATAAATCTTAAAGAGCTCTAAAAATTTCTTACCGATTATACTACTTTTCCACAATTCTTATAAAAAAATATCTATAATTTTATTTAGATAATTCAAGAATCTTTATAAACAATTTTTTGCTATAAAAATATGTTAATTTTTGTTTAAACTTAAAACAAGACCAGATGAATAATAAATGAATAAAAACATTTTAGTAAAATAAATAATGTTAGAATACACTGATCAGTAAAAAGTGTTCTAATATGTTTTTCTGATTTTAAAAATTAAAGATTTTTTAGCATTTTAATGAGTAATTAATCCAGATCCAAAAACAAGAATATTAAACCAAATTTTAAAAAATATTATGAGCAACTAAATTTTAAAATTTGCCAAATCTTAAAATTGACTGAAGTTATCTAAACTTTCAAGCAAAGAATCAAATACTTATTTGTAACATCTAATGAGAAAAGAGACAATTTTTTTTCTCCACACAAACAAGCCTATATGTTAAATTATACTTAAAACATAACATTTTTAGTTCATCACCATAATTTTAGAAAAACATTATTAGAATAAATATCTTTTAGCATAAACAAGCTTATCAAAAATATTTGCCTATTTATAAATAAACTTTGTTTTGAATAATGTCTCTTTATAAAGATATGGCTTTTGAGGAAAACATATTTTGAGAAAATTTAATTTGAATTATCATTTCATTTATTTTTATTTCAAATAACAAGTGTGAGAATGCTTAAAATTTCCGAACTATTCAATGCAATTAAGTGGTATTATTTATAATAAACTTACTGTTTTATAAATATTAATATATATATACATTCTTTATATAATTCCCTGATCTTAGAAAATTAAAAGAAAAATTCTTATACAATAACTATTGTAAATATTGACTAAAAAGGGAAAAGACTGATATGGAATATTACAAACAAAGACATTTTTATTCAGAATGCAGTCATTAGTCAGAATTCTTTCCAGTAAAACTACAAAATAATTAAAAGACTGAAATCAAAGGCTCTAGTGGAAATTACTCATCCTTAACTCCATCGAAATAATTTGTCGCTTGTCACTGTGGTAATCCATGGTACTCGTCCAATTCCCTGCTTTTCCTCAATCAGGAAATGTAACACTGGAGCAAGCGGGCCTCCCAAAATCATCAAGCTCCAGACGCATGGGGCCGAGTGGCACTCTATAATCCAACTAATCGAATGGGGAGAACAGAGTTTGAGCCTCTAAGGAGATGAAGGCACTGGCAAATCCCAAATCTCAGATAATTTGTGTCCATCTCAGGACTCTAGAGGCCGTCTGTCTCGCCAAGGGATTTGCTAATACCCTCTCACGAATACCTTGAACAAACATTTTACCAAACCATTGAAGGTTTACTATGCGAAGTCACGTTTAAGATTGTTTGGACCAGGAGGACATGTAATTACAGCATTATGGACATCTATTGATAAAGTGGATCTAAATCACCCAATGCTATTAATCTCGTTTTAATAGTATGCAGTTGTCTAATTTAAAAATTCGAAACAAAAATTTCCATCGTTTAACCGAACCAAATTAAATGAAAATTGCATCCTTTTTTAAATTAGAATAATTTATAAAATTTAGGCTGATCTTTAAATTTGTAATTTATATTAAATTAATTTAGCTTAAAATCAAGTAAAAAAATATTTTGTTATTTTCTCGAAAAGAACTAAAATGTATGTGAAATTTATCAAGAAAAATTTTACGTCACTAATTTAAATTTTTGCTGTGCAAGAATTTTAATACATATAAACAATGAAAATAAGCTTTGTTAAAGAATTCCTGCATATAATCCCCTCTAAATATAGTATCTTTCATTTGAAAGAATTATAAAAAAAGGAAGTAAGATATTGTTTAAAAATATCATCGACATCAAATGCATTTCTATAAAAATTATAAATTTTTTTACTGTTCTTCAGTTATTTCAAATATTTCTCTAAAAGGTTCATGTATAAATTACCAAAAATTTTGTTGTGTTACTAAATTTATAGATTTAAAACCTTTGAAATCAATTGGTTAGTTGATTTCTCCTTCTTTAATCATATTTCGAACCCTACAAATAATTTATCCGAGTGTAAAGTCAAATTTTAAAAACATTTTTCTTTAGAAAAGAACCTTTAAAACAAAATGTTAGTATGTATTAGATCTTCTTCATTTTATTTATCTGTATCAGGTAAAAATATTAAAACATCAAATTACTTTAATAACAGTAGTAAAAGACAATGAAAAAGATTCTTCTTCAATTTTAATACGTTCAAACAAATTTTTTAAAAATCATTTCAGCCTGTCTGAAATAATTGTTTTTCTAGAGAAGAAAAAGTGTCATCTGATTTAAAATTTAATGTTTTATAAATTATTAAATTTTGTGTTAGTGGATGCATTTTTCCACATCAGATCATATGCAAAACTCTGATCTTTATACATAACGATTCAACTATTTGGACGTCAAAAGCAACAAAAAATGAAATAAGAAGCCTAAACGCATCTGTTTTAGAATTTAAGAAAAAAATGGATCAGTAATACCATTTTTTCAACATAAATTTTCTGAAATGACCTCTATTATTATCTTAAAATATTAGCTTAAAAGTGTAATCACAAATAATTTTTATTATCTCACAATATATAATTCTTCAAAAATTAAATTACATTGTTACATTTTTTTTTCATTTCCTTTTAATTTAACATAATCTCTATGCATTATTAATTATCTGATTTTAAAAATTTCTATAGTTAAAAATTTTTGATAAACAATGTCTACACTTTCTTGGAAGTATTTTGAAGTCAAATCTTGCACTGTTGTG
The DNA here is from genome assembly GCA_026290005.1 of Latrodectus geometricus. NCBI lineage: Eukaryota > Metazoa > Arthropoda > Arachnida > Araneae > Theridiidae > Latrodectus > Latrodectus geometricus. The sequence continues at coordinate 376,580 of JAPDSC010111126.1, read as the reverse complement.
AAATATACATAAGGCGTTGAAATATTTACAACTTTAGAAATGATTTTATTATAAAGAAAATTCGTCGAAGAAATGAATGTTTAAAATATATTCAGTTAAAAAGCTTAAGTTTTTATTAGTTAATAAACTCATGAAGAGCTTTTATATTTACCATGGAATTTAAAGAATACTTATATTTTCTTTAAATTCAGCAAATCATAAAAAAATCTGAAGATTATATTTTCTGCATCTATTTTTTATAAATATTGTTATCCAAAAGATGAGATGTTTTAAATCTGTGACCTTTTTGTAATTGTATAGAAAAATCATCTGAGTTCGGATTCAATATTCTTCTAATAATATTTTTGAATTAAGTAACTGTTTTACTTAAAAGACTTAAATAGAAACAGAGTAGTGTTAAACTAAACTAACCTCCTATTGTTATCTAAGACATGATAATAAATTATGTATTTATCGAGATAAAAATAAATTTATGTCTGCTACATTTTAACTAAAACAGAGTTCATTCATTTTAACAACCTTTAAATCTTCCTCTTTTTGAAAACTCTTTACGGATTAACTAGTTTTAGTCCAAGGTTGAATAATCCCACGTAAGCTTTTACCCAAGAGGAATAATTCGACGTGGACTTTTGATTTAAAGAGGATTTCGAACCATTGCAAACAGTTATACATTAAGCTAGAGTTGAACCCACAGACTGTTGAACTGAAAACCAGCTCAGTAGCGACTTGTATTCTATGTAGCTTGTCTTGACAAAATTAAATGCAGGGTTGAATCATTTTAATTAATACAAAAAAACAGGATATCATATTATAATACTAAATTAATTATTGCCTTAAAACTATAAATATTAAAGTAATATTTTTAAAGCGCAAAATATAATTTAGTAATGCAGTACATCATGAATTATGATATATAGTAAAGACGGTTTAAATTATAAATTAACTTGGAAAATTTTAGACTTAATAAATTACGTACTCGTTATATAATTAGTTAAGAATATGGATGTGGAATAGGCGTTGGCTTATTAGTTTAGAACCCCATAAGATTAGTTACTTGAAATGTAATTATGTACTTATTAACATATTTATAAGACAACCAGTGCAATCAATTTATTAAATATATTTTTCATCGTACTCAACTATTTCAACTTATATTTTAGAGACACATTTTAAGCGAGAAGTCATTTTTTATAAAATAGTTTTGGTTAAACTTTTGGTATAAATACTATAAGAACTTATGTACAATAAATTATTTTAAGTCCCTGGATTAAATTTGAAAACTTTTATGCAGGTTTATTAACAAGTTAACTATAATTAACATTATTGTAATCAGTCATTGTGGGTCAGTATATTCAAGATATTTTTTTAATACGCCAGAAAACCCGGAGCTTAATTTGTTTGTGACTGAATGAGCATTTTTTACTTCTGAGGACTAAGACTAGAACCTATTGTTTAAACTCCTAACCACAATAAATACCTAAGCCAAAAAGGGGATTCGAACACATAACCTTTAGAATCCATCTCCAGAGCACTGATCATTCCTGTCAGTTCTACCAGAAAATTTAGAGATCATCATTTTATAATTTATTAACTATTGCACTATAAATGCAGTTATCTGAAACTATAATCTATATGCAGTTACTTAAACTTACGAGCAATAACTTCATGTATTATGCATTGAATTTAACTATTTATTTATTTTGTTTGCATTGTAACAAACGTTTTGTCCAAATTCATTCATAATTACACTAATTAAAAAGCCTTATCTAATGATTTAATGATACAAGTTCCAATACAAAATTTTTCTATGTATGGAAATATTTTTGTGCAATATTCTTCAACACATTTAACTACAATTTAAATTATTCTTTTATCTTGTTTTTGAATGTATATTTTGTGTCATTTTATAAAAGAAATCCGGCTTAAGACAAATTTTTAATATACAAATTTCTTGTCTAAACACATTTTCGAAACACTCACATAAAATAAATATGTAATAAATATGTACTCTTAACTTCTTAAAACATTAAAATATTTAAATATTCACTTTATTTTATATTTCTCTGAAGAAAAGAAAGCAATAAATCGTCGTCGATGTTTTCCATTACTTATTTTACGAATTAAATATTTTTTAACAACCTAATCCACATCTCTGAAAAATAATAATGAAAAACTTTTAAATTTAAGTTTTGCTACTCATACATCATACTTCCTCTTAAGTAGGAGAATATTAAAAATTCTCTACGATGATAAGAATGAGCGAACAATGAAGTAGCAAGGCAAGAAAGCAAGGATGTTTAGAGTAAATGAAGGTTTGCTAAAGGGAGAATCATTAAGAAGAATGCGTTTAAATCCGTATAAATAACTGCTCCTGCTGCGTTTGCAGATTCTTGCAATCATGAACTCGCAATCAGAAAGGATTAAAAAAGAAATCTGGTGATTTATCTGAAACTCATATCAACAGAAAGAAATTATTATGGTGAAAGGAAAAATCTCCGGAAAGTTTTTAATCCCCGGCCTGTAGTTTCTTAATCCTTTTTTTCCCGAAAAAATAAACGTCATCATCAAACAGATGGATTAAGAAAAAAACATTTTCCATTGTGATAATGAGTTTTCTTTAGTCCATTATCAATAGTTTTTTTCTGATCATTTGTTTGAGTGTTGACGCAAGACATTTCTTTAAACAAAAGTTCCTTTAAAAAAAAGAATGCTTTTAATCTATTATTACTTTAAATAAAGAGTTTAAAAAATGTTTATTTAAACATTAAATACAAATTAAGAATATTCTTAAGATGGCACACAATTTAATTATTCTCTTTTTAATTATAATTATTTGCAAGTTTTCAATTTGGTACAAAATAAAAACTTTTGTTATGCAACAATGCATTTAAAATTGGCAAAGCTTTTATTCTGAAAAACAAATATTAAAGAAAAGGTTTTGATTTGAAAAGTTATTTATCAAAACGAATACATTTCTGTTCAATTGTTACTCAAAAAGACATTTTTCATTACACAAAAAGACGAATGAGAAGACCATTCATCATATATCATATAATAACAAGCAATGTATTTCTTTGACATTAATCTTCCTTTTCGTAATTCATTCTAGCTAAAAAAAAGTAAATAGAAAGATTATTGTTGCTTCGTCTAAGCAGAGAGAGAATACGCCATGATGATACAATTCGAAATTAATAGCTCTTTAATTCAGCTGTCGACAATATTTCACATTGTTGCCAACTCAGCTCTGCATGGCCATTAACAAGTGATTAAACATCTATTAAGATATTCTTCTTTGGCTGAAGTTTTAAAAATTGATTATAGTTGTCGAGCCCTATGTTCTCTTGAGATATGAGGATTTTTTTTATTTCTGCCCAACTTTTCCATTGTTTAAAAGAGAATTTTTTGAGCTCTTTGTATAACTTATTTACTTTCCGCCAAGTCTTATCGCCAATAAAAGCGCCGCAGGAGTTTGCAAATTGCTGTTGTGAAGAAACTTCTAAATAAAGAGACGCTAAAGATCATTAGCATTAGGGACTTTGTTAATAATGGAACGAGGAATACCTTCATAATGGAGTTATTAATTATGCTCTTTGAAGAAAAGCCGAACATGTGTTTTTAAATTATACACAATAAATGTTAGAAATTTATCTCGCAATCTATTCATACGAAGCTGCATTATTTTTCAAGAATTTATACTTTAATGATGTAACATAAAATTATTTAAAACTATTGAGTAATTCAAAGCGCAAAACTTTTACAAGATTTCATTCATGGCAAATATTTTACAATAAGATATTTCGGGTAAAAGTAATTCAATTAAATGAATCATTAAATAAAAGTTTGAATTCTAATTATTAGCTAAATTCTTTTATTGAATTAGTTATTTAAAATGTTTTCCTTGAAATTATAATGTAAAGAATAAATAAAGTTACAAATATGAGAATTCTTCATTGAGATAATCAAATTTATCAGGGCTTAATCCTATTATGTGTAACCTAGTAGATTTAGCGACAATTAAAATGTTTGGTAGCATTTAATAAAGCGATAAAGTCTACATTTTCTTTTGTAAATTTTTAATTCGTTATAGTGATTTATATAATTTTAGCGAATTATAAATATTGCATGTTATGTTTATTCCTTGTGAACGTGTTACATATACTAGGATTTTACATTTATCTGTTTTCTTTACATTTAGATATAAATTCATTCCAGTTTCTATTCTTTAAGTAAATCAAATTCATAATTAATTTTTGATATTTAATTACAAAATGTTGATGATGAAATGAGTATACTTCTAAATTAAAATGTAATTGCATTTAAATATGTAAATAATATTGAAAATTCTTAAAAATCTTTGTGATATTAAACTATGAAGTTATCATTAGCGCTTGTTTCCAAAAGTCTGAAAATAAGTTCGTAAGCTTTAAAATCTGTATATATTTGGAATTTGCCTATATATCAAAAATACATACTGAAATTACTATTTTTGTGTGTATTTCAAAGATTAAACTTCAATACAAATTAATTCATGATAAAGTATGGAAAAATGTTTATTAAATAAGAAAAACCCAAAATTAGATACGCATTGAATTTTTAGATAGTTATAAGTCATAATAATTAGGAATTATTTAAAGAATTTTATACAATTAGGAAAAGTTTTTTCCTTAAAAGAAAATATATTTAAAAAAATGAGTTATTTTAAAGCCAAAATCAAAATATCAAATCAAATACCAAAATCAGATATCAAACACAAAAGTTACTTTTATAAAGCTAAGAATAATTTAAAACTATCTTAGAAAAATTGAAGATTATTCAAGAGTAAATATATATTTTGCTCTCCAGAAGTAGTTAAATAAATTGTATATGAATAAACTTGAATTTGAAACGTTAAATTCAATAAACTAAATCAAAAGTTTTTAGATATTTAAAAAAATAAATAACTTAATACTACCTCTCTCTCTTTCTCTCTCTCTCTTTCTCTCTCTCTCTCTCTCTCTCTCTTTCTCTCTCTCTCTCTCTCTCTCTCTCTCTCTCTTTCTCTCTCTCTCTCTCTCTCTCTTTCTCTCTCTTTCTCTCTCTCTCTCTTTCAGTTTACTTGAAATTCAATTTCAGAGCATTTCACAAGGAATAAAAATAATAAAAATAATTTCCATACTATTCTTTTTTTTTTCCCCAATTTTTGAAAAAAAAATGTCTTTAAAATATTTTGAGATGAAGGAAACTTTTATAACAAATAGTTTCTTTTCAACAAATAATGTTTTTTAATCAACGCATTTAACTATCACAAAAGATTTATTAAAATAAAAGCAATATACGTAGTTAAGACCAATTAAAATAGATTAGTTATGTTTACATTTTTATTAAAATTAAACTTGATTTTTGGTGGAAATTGAAGCCATGAAATAATGAAACTAAGACAGAGTTCTAATAATTCAAGAGCCAACTGGGTTCTGGTGTGAAATGATTGGAACCCGATTTAAAGGAAATTCTATACCTCAGAAATTGTTGGAAATTCCTTAATTCACAATGAAAGATTTGTTAAAAGAATATGTAATTTTAGTCATAAGTTCTCATCACGAGCACTGCAAAGAAACCTCATTTATTTAATCACCAATATTAACTAAATAAGGTTAGCCTCCAGATTAAAATGAATTCTTTCTATTTAAAGAAATGAGGTTTGTCTCTGCTTAAAAAAAATAATGGTTATGCAGATGTCAACCAGTGACATCTGAAAACAACCCCCATTTTTAACTGCCAAGAAACATAGCGCAAACAACAATAAATATGGAAGCCACGACAGTTATATCCGTGAGAACACATGTCAACAAGATTTATCAATGTTGGGATAAAAGAGAATACTACCGACTGATTATTAGTGCTGCAGATAATACGCTACTGAAGCATTGAACTAATAAACATGCTGATTGGAATCTATATGAATGTAAAAACATCCTTTGATAAGATAAGTCTTTATTTCATTCAGTTAGAAAAATTAATTTAGTAGGAGTTTAAATAGAGAAAAGTACTTGGTTTCCCAGATTGTCAATTATTAAATTCATTAAGCAGATGATGAATGATCAAAAACTCAATTAGTGCCATTTCGGTTTTAGAGAACTCTAAGTCTAAATATTTCTTTAACAAATGACATTTTAATTCAATACTATATTGAGACCAGCTAATGAAACAAAATTTTACGTAATTATCAATATACACGTCTTATTTTCTGACTGTTTTGTATACATGACGTGTTTAAACTTAAAAAAATGAATAATTTAAAAACATTTTGGTTAATGTATACATTATAAATAACATTGAAAATTTTCGTACTTTTTTCCTCATACTGAACATTTTAACTTTTAAAGGTTGGCTTGCTGCAAACTTGAGTATATATATATATATATATATATATATATATATATATATATATGTATGTATGTATGTATTACTTTTCTAAAATTAAATGATTTTAAAAGTTTTTTCAAATGTTTTCTATATAAAGAGGTTCCTTATATCTTATGTATATAATTTCATTGGTGCTACAAACTTGTTGCACCACTGAAATTATATTGTAAAAAGAAATTTTTGGATATTTATAAAAAAGCAACTTTGCCTTTTCATTGATTTTTTTTATATATATTTATTTATTTACTTTTATTAAGCTATTTAAGGGGATGAAGATTCATAAAGACAGGAGAAAGTCGTACTGCCACTGTAAAAATTGCCCAGAAGAAGGATTCACCCCTAAACAGCTTTTTAACTATCCGTCTATCCTGGCTCAATTGCAACAACTAAGAGGCAGATTTATACAAAGAAAATTGCCTTCACATCGCAGATGCTGTTCATAAGACCTTCGGTCCTATATGACTTTCTTTTCTTCTATCCATGACACGAAACCAACCACTATTGAGTAATCTGTATCAACATGCAAGGTGGATTTTGATTGTTTTGAATGTTTTATCACTTCTTTTATCAGAATGCCAATTTAACCAAGAATTTCAGTTTTAAATAATTTATGAAACTCTGAAAACATTTGAACCCGAGCTTGGTGATAAAGAATAAGCTTATGAGATAAAACCCATATGATGTTGAATTTTGTCAGAGTTTACTACTCATTTGTTACGTAGGATCAAGTAAATAAATTAGATTCGTTTTTAATATAATATAGGCAAACTTTATTCTTCCCATGAGAAGTAACAAAAATGAATTACTATCGATGATTATAGTTTCAGATAAGGGGAAGAAAATCAAGACTGTAGAGATTTGATCAATCATTAGAATGAAGCTTCTTCGACAATCATTAATGCCTGGACTTTGCTCCAGTGTTTCTTTGGGCACTAATGATTGTTGTTAGTAACTAATGGCACAAGAATTCTTGCATGAACATTCTTAGAATTTTCTACCGTCATTTTCCTCTCTAGGAAATTAATTTGGCTTTTTATGTAAAGAGAAATTTCAAATATATTATTTCAGTATTTTATACGCTGTGCTCGATTTTACTTATAAGTAAACAATCATCATTTTCTCAAATATTAAAGTATTTAAAAAACTACCAATTATTTTATATTTTACTGATTTTTCTTTTTTGTATTGATATGAAATATTCATTAACAAGCGTCATAAATATTCATATAAATACAAATTGGATTAAATAATGTACATACTTATGGATTTCATATTGCATTAGCGTTATTCTCAAGAAATTTTCATACATGTAAAACACATTTACATTTTTTCTAGTACACAACGCTTAATAGTGAAGAATATTTCTTTTCCAGGCCATTTACCGAGATACTTCTTAAAATAATTGCTCTTATAAAGCTGTCGAAAGTTAGGGCAAAGACTCTCTTAATTTAAATTCCGGGATCCGATATAATAAGCTTTGAAGGACGGCGTTAAAGAAATGAGTACTCACTTAAAGTGACTATTACGCGTTGACGAGGGTCCTCGATAAATTAAATGGTTTTCGGTGATTACCACACGAGCAACAGCTTTTCTTGTCTTATTGTGCATAAATTATTCGGAGAAATTCCTTGTCCTTTATGCTCGTCGATAACAACGTTGGCTAATGAACTCGCAAATCAAGAACTAAACGCGGAAAGTCGTAAATAAATTTTCATAAGGATTAACTATAATTGAAAGCATCTCTATTACTGTAAGAGGAAAAATCCCTGTCGAGGCAACTTTTCTAATTCAATTAAAGTTTGAGGGTGGGTGTTTTAAGAATCCGTGCATTTTAATAAGGAGGAACCCTATTTAACCTATACTTGTAATCTGCGCCAGGAATAACATTAGCCAAGCAATTGCATTAGTGAGGAGTATCTTTGAATTTGAATAAGTTATTACGCCGTTGTGTTGATTATATTGAGTAAAATTGATTCCATTATTAATTTGGTTCCTTTGCATTTGCTCGGTTAATTTAATTTAAAGATATATTTGCTGAATTTTAAGCTTTGACTTGTAGAAAAGTAAGGGCAAAATTATTTTCTATCAAACATTTACCTAACATAAATTTATAATCCTTGATTCTTTAAACAAGTGATTCACATTAGTTTGTGCAAAAATTTCAAAAAGTTGTAAAAGTAGTGTTACGATTCATCATATATCTCTATTATTGCAGCTCATTATAATTGGCATTGATATAGTAATTCATAATATTGTGGCACTAATATTCTATCATACCAAGTAATAAAAAAATATTTTAAGTACATAAAATTTTTAGATGATGCCAGCTTTTATATTTAAATATTCTATGCATTTAAAATTTATTTAATTTACTGGAAAAATATTTTCAGTTATATTTTATCTTGATGTTTTAAATTTCTGTAAAACAGTTTTAAAAAATTCTTCATATAATACCTACATAAAGTTCTCAGTATAATACCTACTGCAATAATCTGTTCAAAAAAGATGAAACAAAATATACGTAGTTTTGTATTTCACATAGACATTAAGGAGTAAAAATAACCATACAAATAATCTCATGATTTCCTACATAAACAAAATGAACTCTCATTTACCTGACTATCCACATCTTTATTTTTGATACATAATTTTTAAAAATAAATGAAGCTGTTTCATATGAAATAAATTATAACTTTATTTTTATAGTGGTTTTTAATGAATTTGAATTAAATAACTGTACATACTTGCTTTGTTCTTGAAAAAAAAAATAAATATTATTGAATTTATGCAATAAATAAAGAACTTGTTCAAGCAAAACTCAAATAAATTTTTGTAGATTTTATAATAATTGTGAAGTTTTTAAAGGCATGTTCCTTTATATCTTTTACAAGAAATATTAATTCAATGAAAAAAGTGAATTTTTCTCTTTTTACAATTTTCCCACTTTACGCAAAACGTAGTTTTCTTTGAAAATTTTCTTAGCGCAGTAACTTATTTAAAAATCATTTAATAGTAGTTTAATTTTTTAAATCATTAATTATTATATTTTTACATAATTTATTTTATTGTTAATTTTCAAAAATACTGTTTTTCCTAAATTCAAATAGATTTAGTATAAAGTACAGCTTTAAAATATTTTCACTTATATTTTTGTCTGTTGTTTGTAAAGAAAACAATTAAAATGAGTCAAAACAAAATTATTTATTTAAAATTTCATTATTTACACACACCAAATGGACTATATTAATAGAAAAAAATTTTTCAAACATTTTTTTTTCTTCAATTAAATAAATGATTAAAAATTTCAAGATACATGGTTTTAAAATTCGAGAAGAAGAAAGTATTCACTAAGAAACCGAAATTTTATACAAACTATAAATTTCAAATTTGTCTTTGTCCCATAAAAACAGAACATAGTGCTCATAATTTCTAATTCTCAAAGCTAAAGAAAGGAAAGAAAGCGAGCGAATCTTTCCTTCTTAAACAGTCGATGCCTATTTACCTCCTGGTGCTATAAGGATAGACATCTTTAACGGGAGCAGACGTCAATTTTCATTTCCGCAGCTGCGTCGAAAAGTAACTAAAACATTTAGCACCCGTCGCTTCCAGTAACTAAAAGAGATTCTGCCCTGACACTTAAGCGCATATGAGAATGGGTAGAAAGTCGTAATTTGTTAGCGAACACATACGAGAGATGTCGATTTATTCCGATGGATTCCGCAGCTGCAACAACCCAAACATGTTGGAATAAATTACGCATTTGTTTACTTATTTGCTTCAAGAAGTATTACGATATTCATGTTTTCCCCGGACAAAAACTGGTAAATAAGTCAGTTGGGTCTGAAGACGTCGCGACGTCGGAAGAATGCAAATAGTTAAATACAATTCCTAGATGCGATTCATTTCTGTAAAGAACTTGTTATTGTAGTCATCTTTGAAGCAATGTATTTGAATAAATACGCTTGTAAACTGGATCGAATTTTCAAAGTATTATTTGAAAATTCAATATAGTTTGTAAGTATTATAATTTATATGTTTCACTCCAAATTTCAAACAGCGATGTAAAATTTTAATTTTAAATGAGGTATTATTTGAAGGGAATATCATAAAATATCGAACAAAACTTTTTTGTAAATGACAACTTATTCTTTATATATATTTATAATAAAACATTTTTCAAACTGAAAAACAAAGAAGTTTAAAAAAAATTTGGAATGAATTTATAATTAAGATAAAGAAAATTATTAATATTTGTGGATTTTTTTCTATCTTCATAATAATTATTTTAAAGAAGTAAATATTTTTAAAAGTAATTTTTTAATGAAAGCGTAAAGTGAGAAATAGGCAAATACAACACATTTATCCCTAATTAAATACAAAAATGCTTGTATCATGTAATCACACAGAAAGTAATTGCATTATAATCTTTCTTTAGCTATCAGAAAAAGAAAACCATAATGCTTTTTTTACTACAACGATGAAAGGATGAATGAAACAATGAATCGCTTAGAATAAGGATAAATTGTATTTGTGACAGGTCACAAGGCTATGATCTGAACCAGAATGATCCGATAATTTTCTGGTTTTATATGGTTGAGATGATATATCGTAGTTGAGGTTTATGTATGGCTCATGATGGTCAGTTAAATATTTAATAAATCTCATTTCAGGTTAAAATTATTTCTATAATACAGATAAATTTTATTGAAAAAATATATCGTTTTAATCAAATTTAGTAAATAGAACACCAATGACATTTTACTGATATTAAACACTGAATGCAAGAAGAATTGTAAAATAGCTTTCCAACAAAGTAATAACTTTAAATTCTAGAAAAATTGGAAATTGAATTGTAATAATAAGTTATAATTGGAAAAAAAATGTTAATATTCTTGAATTCGTAATGGTTTTATTTATTTAAAAATCAAATCTTCAAAATTTAACACTTAAAAGTTGCAAGCACTTCTCAGTCTTAAGAGCATGATTTTTTTTTTCTTGTGTACATAATATATTAATTTTTTCATTTCTCCTTAATTCATGTCATAATAGTTACATAAATTAAAATTGAACAACTAAAAATATCTTTAATCAGAGCTATTTCAAATAATATATGCTTTTAAAAAACGTAAAATAATTCTTAAAAGTATTAAATAAATATTTCAAAATATGCAGTTAGATAAGAATCACAAAATAGATTAAATAATACATTTATAAAAAATAATTATTCTGAAAAAAACTGTAATATTTTAATATTTAATATTAAATAAATTGTACTTGTTAGATAATAAGAAAAGGAAAGCAAAATTTTAATTTTTTAAGAAATGTTTATATACCAAAGTACGCAGTCAATATAAATTCAAATTTTATAAAATTATCATATAAACTTATTAAAACATTAAAAATATTCTCCTAAAATATAAAATAATATTACCGAAAACTTAAAGCATCATTGAGATCAATTTTATTGTGATACATAATATTTACTATCTTTAATATATATATATATATATATATATATATATATATATATATATATATATATATATATATATATATATATATTTGCTTTTACAAT
>JAPDSC010111126.1:342784-364503 GCA_026290005.1 Latrodectus geometricus | reverse complement strand
TGCTTTTACAATGCCTTTCAGTTTGATTTTCTTCAATACAACTGAAACTTTATCATATCATTTAATATTTGTTATCACTTATATAGAAAAATACGCTTAAACATATGTCCTAAGGCAAGATTTTGTTTTTCCCACTTGTTTGATTCATAAATTTTCTAAAAAATGGATATGCACTAATCGAGTCGGTAGTTTCAACTGTGCATATCTGTGCATAGTTACCTTTACTGTATTCAATTCGTCATATGATTGATGTCAGTCTCGAGTTTTAGAAGAAATGTCACCCGCAGGAAATTTTTAAGCACTGTTGCCTTAGAATCACGACATGTTGCATGAATGCAAATGATACTATTCTCTTAACACAGCGTGATCATTGTATTACAGAGATGAAATACCATTTGTTTCTGTATACTTCCATTTAAATTACGACATGCTGAAAGGTGCGTGTGAAAATCGAAAGCACCTTGATACAACCTAATTCCACTCTTTCCGTGCTTAATTCCACTCTTTTCGGGCGTCAAGAAAAAGGCCCGAAAATAATGAAATCGAATCATTCGGCCAGAGCTCGCGGCGTGGGTGGTACAGAAGAAGACATCTTTTTGTAACTACAACTTTGTTTTGGCTTCCTAAGCCATATTTTATAGGATCATTATGATTTAGAGACATCAGTCTCATCCTGAATAATTAAATAATTATCTAGGCTTCTGAAGTCATTTGATGTATAAGTAATTTAGTATTGGAGACGTCAGACTCAACATTAATGATTAGTTAATGGCTTAGGCTACTTTATATAGCCAGCTTTGCTTTCTAAGTATGAGTGTAAAAGACGCCAGTCTTATAAATGCATCAATCGGCTTCTCAAGCCATATTTGATTTCAAATACTTGTTTTGTTTTCTGATGCTTTGAAAATTAAATGAAAATTAACATCTGTGATTTTGTTTGTGATTATTCCTCCTGAACGTAAGCAAATTAATTTACGAACGGAATACTATTTCGAAATAGGAGAAAAGTTTAGTTTGTGTTTCAAAAATGTACTCCTTTATTCACGTTTGTCCACTATTCCCCCAATCGATTGATCGGTAATCATTTTAAAATCTTCGCTGATTAACATCTTCGTATAAAATTGTTATTATTTTATATAAATTATTTTTTGGCAAAATTCTACTTTATGTTTTAATTATATTTCACGCGCATACTAGTTTTCTTAATAGTTACTTTTATTTTAACAGCACTATATATAGACAGCCCAATATTAGAATTCCATCATAAGGCATTTTAGAATCCAACCGAAAAGTGGAATTTCCATGAATCGTGAGATGTATTCATGTGTCACAAGGGAGAAAACTCGGAAAACTCCAAGCACCCACCCAGACAGACAAGCATTCTGAAGGTATAAACGCAACATACATCATCCTTTGTTCAACAGTGGCTGAGATGAAGACCAACCACAGTGAATATTCAATTACTTTTAAAACATTTCTATTTTTCCATACATTGTAAAAATGTTAACTGCGCACTAATCACTGATGATTAACTTATTGTAAATCATTTTTTCTATTCTTTGAAAATGTCATGTTTTCCATTTATCATATAAGTACAAAGTTATTTCATTCAACGTTTGTTTTCTGTTAAATTTGTACCGCAAATTTTAGCATATCTATTACTAAATATCCATTGCTTTTCTAATAGCTTGATTTATATTTTAATTATAATAATAATTATTATAAAGAAAATGAAATAACGTAATAAAAATCTAAGCTATTCATAAATAAATATATGATATAAAAGTGATTTGTTCTTGAAAATATAAATAAAAAATATGCTCTCAAATGCTTGTAAGGTAAATAAGCAAATAATGAATACAATTATTTTTTATAAATTCCCTGCATCTTTCAAAATCGTAATAATTGTAAAATAATTTTAATTGGTTTTTTAATTGACTAAAGGATTATTTTAATGGTGATTCCAAGTAAAAGAGATTAGCTAGGAACTGCTTAGGTAAAATAATTGATTAAGAGTTAAAAGTATATATCCTTAACTTTATAAGAAAGGTATAAATTAAGCTCATGTTTTATTGTTATAAATTTTAAGGCCATCCATGATGTGGTTGAATACTTAACCCCATCTTTTCATAGACAAAATAACGCAAATATATTTTTAAAAACTGCAAATTTCACTTCTTTTTTACAAATGTTTAAGAAAAACGAATTTTAATTACCCTTAATAGTATTTAAAGCAAAGCCTTAAAAGTTTAAATTTTCCTTGTATTGATGAATAATAAAAAAAATTTTATGATATAAACATGTGAACAAATTTTGGTAACATGAGAAATATGAAACCTGTACAATTTTAATTGACTTGAAATTTAAGAAATACAAGGGTTAAATTTAAAAATAAGATCGAAATTTTTGCAATTTTTTTAATCAAATAAATTCTAATCATATTGTAAGTTTGCTTTAAATTTCTAAGCATGAAAATTTAATTATTTTAGTACATCTAACACAATTTTATCTCAGTTTTGCACTTAAATTCATAAATCACTCATGACTGAAAATGAGTTACAATTATAGGTGCAGAAATTTAAATACACTTTTCTTTAAAAAAAAAAATCATTTGCGTCATGAGTAATAACTTAGCACAACTCAAGCATCCTGTTTTTAACGGCCACTCAATTTCAGCAGCTACACTATTAAGCATAAAAATTGTTAAAAAATGTAAAAAAAGAAAATTGAAAAAGTCTGCGCTGCAAATACAATAAAGTTAAAAATTCTGCCAACCCTTCAATACCGTGGGAGCTCACAGCCGCTCACTATTTTTCATTTTATACGCAGCTCATATATTTCTCTCTTTTTTTTTAATAAATGCGATTATCAGAAGATATAACCCCTGTTTTTACGCAGTTATCCATCTTCTCTTCGGCCCCAGAGACAAAATTAAGGACTGGCTGAAAGGAAGAATAAAAAAAAAAGATCGCCAAGATGGATGGAAGCAGAAATACGCCAATCTCGCAATGCTATATATTATAATAGAGGCGCCAGTGAGTGAATGCTTGGCTGAAGCTGGCTCTTATTTTGCCCACACATTTTCTTTCTCGAAAAATACCACGTATAAATCTAGCATTATTTTAATTAAGACAGATTTATGAAGTGAACGCAAACATTTACGTACTTCCACGGCTACCACTGTTGATGTTTATTTTCTGTTTCATACGTTATGGTGAGCGACGCACTATATTTATGTTAAGAAAGATTTCAACAAACACAATAATTTAAGAGGGAGTTCAGTATTTATATTTCCCTCCACGCAACGAAACCAAAAACAAAGATTTAAAGACAGTTTTTTTTTTCCTCTATTGACAGATTAAGATGTAATGTAAGCTCGAATACAGGAAATGATATTCTACGTATGAAAAGAAAAAAAAAGAAATAAGCATTCAATTTTTTCCTTCTTATAAGATTTATTTTCAATTTCGTTTATTAAAATCTTAGTTAAAAAAAAAGTTTGCAATTATTTAATGCAAATAAGTTTTTAATATTCCTACTCTAAAAAAAATATGTGAATCTTCGATAAGATTCACTAAAAATGTTTATATTATTTATTAAATATTTATTTAAAACTTAAATCTCTGTTTCTTGTAAGCTATTCAAAAACTAAAAATTCAATGTTGTTCCTTCATTTAATAATTTTAAGTATATAAAATACTAATTTCTTAATAGTTTTATTAAAAATAAAATAAATTTTATAAAATCTTATACTTTCAAATGATTAATATCCTATCTAAATCACATTGCATTAAAATAGATAAATCTGTTCCTTGGCAAACAATTAAAATTAAATCTTGAATTATCTGAGTATTCTAGTACTAAAAGAAAAATTATTCGATAAAAGCTAGTAACTTTTATTGAATAACTTATAGTTATTGAATAAAATTGTACATGAGATTTAATTATTTTGGAAATGATATCTGTTTAAAATTAATTCTGTAAACTCCTACTAATATCCCCCTACAAAGATGGAAATCAAATGCAAGAACTATTGAACTGAAATCCAAGCTTATTTTAATCAAAGATATTTTTTAAGCAGTTAAATCAGCAAAAAGTTCACAAAACAAAAATTTAAGCAATGGAATCAAGCATTTAACCATCACATATACATCCATTGAAATTCTTTTTGTAAAAATGTCCTCATTAGCTAATTTTTAACAAAGTCGTATTTATTGAGATTTCTTGCAAACATTTATGGACATTCTGATAAAAGAATTAGTTAAGAAAAAATAAATATTCTAGTTTATATAATAATTATATTTAATTAAAGAAGAAGAAATATTCTATTTTATAAATTCTTTTGGTAGTTTTGCTATAATTTTTCTTTATAGCAAAATTTTTAATTATTTAACAGTTATTTCAACGCATTTTTTAATTAAAATACGTATTTATATTAAGTGTATAATTTATTATGTAATTCAATATTTTGAACAATTTATTATATTTAAGTACAGTACATGTTATAAACTACATTTGGAGTCTATAAATTTACTTTAAGGTTTTGTAATATAAATTTCAAATAATAAATATTGCTTTAGAATACCAATATATATTACATAAGCAAAATATAAATATTCTTTGAGTATAAAAAATATACAAAACATGCTTAAAACTCATACTGAAAAAATATATTTTTAGAAACGCTTTATACTGAAACTCTCCAACTTATTTCCGAAAGGTAATTTTTGGTACAATGAGAGGCTTATTCTCAAAGAATATTTCGACGAATAATAAATGAAATTTGTAAGACACATCTAGCTTATAGGTTGAAAAGGAATTGAATTTATTGACGTTGCCTTTAGCTGCACGAAAGAAAAGTATTTCGCGAAAATTAAATTTACGGAATTTAGTGGAATTTTATTTTCAGTTTTTTTCCCCCAACTGCTTTCAAACATTTGTTGAGACAGTTATTAGAAGACCGTGAAACTTGGGAAGAACTTTTTGTTGCTTTTCGTATAATACTAAAAACAAAAGGTTGTATACAAAATAGTTAATAATATAAATTACAAAATTATTAAAGTAATGTATACATATATATTTTAGTTGCATGCTTTTACACTTTGATTCGGTAAATGACAATAGACACCACTAAAACCATTGTAAATTTTTTTAAGTTATATAAGCTTGAAGATAATTTATCCTATAAATGGAAATTTTTCCTTTAAAATTATCAAACAAATCACTTCTGATCCCTTTATTACATTTGAACATATTTTTTTTTTCTCTTTTAAAAAATAAGGGCTAGTCACGTAGTAGTCAATCACCTTTAACATATCTGAATTTCAAGAAATAAAAATACTTGTTCATTCCAAATTCTTCGACAATTAACTATGACGTTACTAGAGAGAGATGTCTCAACTCTTGGCTCCAGGAATAGAAATGATGATATCTTGTACAGTGGGGTACATGAGGGTGTGTGTGTCATCATAACCCCAAAAGTGGATGGGTTCTCATAATTTAGAAGCTATAAAAAGCAGATTTGGCTTGCAACCACTAGAGGTATTATTTCACTTCGAGGACGTTGCGAACATGACATATTTTATGTACCTCAATCGCCTTTACCGTACACCACGGAGCTTCGATTTGATCTATTGGATAAAAGATAGAATTATCTTCCACAATATTATATATGATTATCTTATTACAAAGTTACACGAAATCAAATAGTATCAAATAGGGTATTTGTAATTTGCAATGATAAAAAAATTTCTAAAAAAGTTATCATTAATTCCAAAATTTTATGTATGTATGTATGAGTTATACTATAGGATAGATATTGAATTTATAATACATAAAAGTCTCTAATATCCTGATTTATAACAATACAAACTGTCCGTATTTTTTCTCAAAAGACCAAAACAAAAAAAAAAAAAACTAATAACAGAAAATTCTTAAATAACACTATCATAACTGAATGTTAGAATGGAGAATGGTGCAATGCAATATATATCGAGTGTGAAAAGAGTAATAGAAATAACTTCTAGATATTAATAAATAAAATAATAATATATTGAAATTTTGATAAAGTATATAAGGATAACGTATTTAATATGAAACATAAGCTATTAATTAATTCTCATGGATGGCATTAAAGTAATTATGAACTGAAATTTCTTTTCTGTATAAAATATTTTAGAATTTTCAGTCAACTATCATAAATGGTTGAAATATTTCTTTTAAAAATTGACGAAATGGCTAAAAAAATATTTTTGAAAGATAATGCTAGAATTTTATATATTTTAGAATGGAAAGTTACTTTATTCTAAAATTTCCCAATAGTGAATTGCTGAGGAATTAGGCTACACCCTCTTAGCTGAGAAAAATCATTGAAAATCGAAGTGACTTTGAAAACATAAAAGCGGTATCATTTGTTAAATAATTTGTAAAAAAACAAAAAATAATACTTAAATAATACGAATTCGCATTTCTTCTTTTGCAATTCGTGATTATGATCAACGCCTTCTTTGAAACAAAAAATTGCTTCCTTTCAAGGAGATTTTGCTGGGGTTCATTATTTATGAAAAGTCCTCCAAGAGAGCAAATACACAGAGAGCAAATACTCAGAAACATAAAATCTAGTTATCAGTCCTAGGTAATACACACAGTATCAAAATTTATCTGATAAAATCAATCTTATTAC
This sequence comes from Latrodectus geometricus, assembly GCA_026290005.1. Lineage (NCBI taxonomy): Eukaryota > Metazoa > Arthropoda > Arachnida > Araneae > Theridiidae > Latrodectus > Latrodectus geometricus. Next base: position 357,821 of record JAPDSC010111126.1, on the reverse strand, counting down.
TGAAAAACTGAATACATTAATAGAAAACACAAAAATTGCAAATTCATAATATTCCTTTTGTGTCTATTCCATGGATCCAGAATTCTTTCACCTGTCATTATTTATATAATTCCAATTCCTACCGTTAATGATTTTACGGATAGTTTACTCTGAATAAACCAGACAGATCTCACAATGCATTAAAAAATTAAACTTCTAATTAAGTACTATGTATGCATCGCATTTCCTGACATAATCAGTAAATCAGCATTTTTGCCAATGAGTTTACTGATGCAAACTACCACGATTACCTCATAACTCATCTTCCAGGAAACATTCGCATTTCTTAAGCTTCTTTTTTTTAATTAATTCTTTAAGGCTAGGATAACGATGAGCATTTAAATATTCAGATTCTAATTAGGGGTGCAAATATAATTTGTTCCGCACGTCTATTCCCTCCGTTGGTTCACGAATGTGAAATGACTACATTGTAACAAAATAATTGCAACGATGTCATAAGAAAGGAAAGATCAGTGCTTCTGAATATGCGAATAACTACATCCTTTCTAATCGGAAAAAAAATTAAGATTTTCTTTTTTATTTATAGCACTTTACTTGGCAGGGTTATTTGGCGAGGAATAATCACTGGTTTCTTCCCCTTAATGCCCAGCATTAATATCTCAGTTTTCGGGGATAAAGCAATAAGGATGTATTACAATTATAAATTCTACCGTAAATTATTAACGTAATGTTTCTCGTAAATTTAACTCGTTACACTTGATTTGTCTAAAATTTTTCCTTGTATATTATGTTAAAAATGTTATTATTCTAATGTGGTTATTTATTTTTTCAAATTTATTTCCATTGTTTTTATACTTTTTATGCAATTATATTTAGATAATTAGGATTTTTATTGCAGGCAGAACCCATTAAACAAATGTTTAGATATCAGCAGTATTTTTAGTAAGTCAGGCTTGAATCGCGCTCCATTCCTCACCTGAAATTATTTATGAGAATGCATTGTGAATACATTATATGATTATTCGGATTAGCTAAGGAGTACAATTACAGTTGCAGTTAATTACTTTTTCAACGCAATTTTTTTAATTGAAAAAATATGAGCATTCTTTCTTTAGCTTAGAAAGGAAATTTGGTAAAAAAAATATATTGAGAAGCATTTGTTTTGGAAAGTAAATGGACATAAAAAAACTAATTTCACAATGCAAAAATTAAAATTGGCACTTTTAAAAAACCTATTTCAAATTTAAAACCAAAATACTATTTTTCATGTGCTGAAAAACCAACTCTTTTCAGCTGCTTACATCAGTTTATACTCTGCTCATTTTAAACAATTTCACTAACAAAAAATAATAATTCTTCAGTTTCAGTTTTTTACAAGAAATGTGAGGCCACTTTATGTAGATTTTATTAATTAATAATACTAGGATGAGTATAAACAATTGAACAATTTATAATTATGATGAATACTTTGATTGTAAGCAGATTACCAACAACGTAGACTATTATAGAGAACAAAGAATGGCCTTTAGTTTTGAACACTTGTTTAGGAAACAGCATCACCGTGGCTTCCAAAAGCAATCATATCTTGTGTCAAAGATATACTTTACAATTTTCTATTTTAAATTACCAAGATGTTTTTTTTCAGTAAGTTAATATACTTTAACTAAACTCGAGCTAAATAGTAACTGAAACATTTTGCACGAGAAGGAATTCTTCCATTCCTAGCATGGTAGAGGCAAGTCACGGGCGACATTAGATAATTACCTCACCACGCTACTAATGGAGATGTTATCTTCGTACAAACGATCGTCAAATCGTGATTTGGAAAGTAAATGGTTGCCTGAGTTCTTTACAATCATCCGCCTATTAATTATAATGGTCTAAGCATTAATATTTAAATATTTCATTTTCAAATGAAAATTTTAAACTATAATTAACAGCTTGATGCAAAATTTAAACAAAATGTTTTTAGAAAATTTAACATTAAGAATAACTTAGGTACAGCTTTTCAACATGGTTTAGAGAGAGTTTTTAACATTTAAATACTTTCATTATAAAGTTGATTATATTGTTAATATTCCCTTTTAGAAGCTTAGCTGGTGCTGAATGTTCATGTCTTAGTCTTTCGTATAATAGTACGTATGTTCAATTCCAAAATCAGTCGTGAATATTCTTATTGATAAAATTTATGCCTTTATCGAACTAGCCTCATAAAAATAAAATGATTGTGTATAGTCAAAAATGGGAATACTTAAAATAAATTCGTCGGAAAAAAACTCTTATTCTATAAAAGTATAGATTAAAGAAAGCTTAGGAAGATCATAGTGACGATACTATTATACATCGTTTATATACTAAAAAATTTCAATACCTAATCAAAAAACAACAAACTTAAACTGTTTGAGTGAAAAAAAGAACAAACATTTTTTATAACTTACAATATGTGAAATTTGTTCTTGATAAACAAAAATTATATGGAAATAATTTTCCTTTATTTATAAATTTAGATAAGAAAACTTCTTGAATTAATTATCCATATAAGCATTTTTAAAGAATAAGTAAGATTCAGATTACAGAATTCATATTATAGCATTAGGCTTCCTTAAATATATAGCAAAATTTAAACAGAAATCTTTGGCATTTTTTCTTTACATAAAATTCAATTATGAGATTTCCTTAAAATGCAATATCACCAATTGGCTTAACTTTCAAAATTTAAAATTCAATTTGTTAAATAAAAAATGTAATCCAGTATTTCGTTTGACAAACAAATCGATTGAAAACAAACTATTGTCGAGTCGCCTTGAATATATTTTTAAAGAAAGTTTAATTTATTTCTGTATAACTGTAAATATTTTGACAGGTAGAAGAACTGATCAGGAATTATATTTTTCTACCTAAACAAAATATAAATAACCGAAGAATCTCGAAGCTAGGAAATATCCAAAAGAAAGATGAAAAAAAAATTGCAGAACAAATTTTTAAAAATGCTACAAATTCAGTATCTGGAAAGAAAACGAGGTAAGAAAAAAAATGTTAGTTTCTAAGCCTCGGAGTTAAGATGATTACATTTTAGCGGAGATTTTGTCAATAAATCAAAACTTTTACGGCGTTGAAAGTCGAGCTCGCATTCGGAGAAAGAAAAACAAAAACATCTTTTTTTCTTATTTTAAGGAAAAGAAAGGTGGCAACTCTTGTTTTAACATTTGTCGTCTGATATGGGGAAAAAATATTTATAAAATATCCCTTGCTTTCTGAAAAGAAACTGATTTGAAATTTAGATTAACCTTTAGAAAAGCGAAAAATGCTTTTTTTTCCGTTTCAAAGGAAATTTATTTTAATGTAAGTGCTATTCTGAAATTCTGGTCTAAAAATCGCTTATGGTTTCTACAAACTTAACCACAAATGTTGCTTTCAAAAGAAATTTTATATAGTTTATTTTTTAAGACACCAGAAAGTTAATCTCTGACAAATGATCTATTGCGGATTTCGTTCTTGCAACATATTGCAATCTTATGTGAATTCTGAAACGATTTTTCACTTTGCGAAGTTTTAAAGGGAAGAATAAATTTTAAACGATAAACTATTTAATCATCAATCTTTTCATTTTTACACGTGAATAGTTTTAAATCTCCATAAATTCTAAATGAGAAGTTAAATATAAACAAAATATATAAAAATGCTTATGGCATAGAGATAAAATTAATTCTAATTCTACCAAAAATTCTGTAAAAAATTTCCCCTTTTTTAAATTCCCACGTTTTTTTTTTTGTATCATAAAGGTTAAATTAGACTGGAACTTAAGCTTAAATCTCCAAAATAAGTATGAAATAAATTATTTTCATAAAAAATTAAAAGGAAGAAAACTGTCAAATGAAAACATAAAATTAGTTTTCGAAGGTAAAAGTATATTCAAATATCCTTACATTGCTATATTTTTAATTAGACAAAACAATTGTTTAAAAACACTATTTCCATATTATTTTCCGCTAATATAAATAAAGAAATTGAGATTAAACACACGATGCAAAATTGTGCGAATACATATTTGCAGAAATTGTTACAATTCAAAAATAAATTAGTGAAGATATGAATATATGGTATTTATTTTTACAGAATAACTATCACACATTTTTAGTTGTCATAAATTTCTTTATCCGTTTGAATAGATTTTTTATGCATAATATTGCCACATTATCATTGCGTATTATAAATTATAATCAATCTATTTGTCTGGTTCCAATATATTTTTTTATCGTCTGAATCGATATTTTTTTTTTCAAAATGATGAATTGGGTTCTATTTCTTGAGTATCCTAAACCACTGGACAAAACATCGGATTCATTAAATCATGGATTTGTAAAAGATAAAGTATCTTTAAGGGATTGGAAAAGGTCATTGCTTAAAGAAGGAAAGTTTTTAGAACTGACTAAACACTAAAATTACAGCCGCAATAGCCACAGTGTTAGTTCCTTCATGGTAAGAAGTCAACTACCGCCTTTCTATTCACTATGTGACGAAGAACTTAAATGTAAAAATTTATGAACAAAAAAAGTCTACAATAATTGAAGAATATATCTAAATATTTATGATAATAAATATTTAGGATAAATTAAAGCAATTTGTGCTAATATTTTTAAATCAAAAAGTAAATGAAACACTTTGCGTTTGAAAAATTAAAATTCTGCAAAGCAACTTCAGAATGAGTTTCTTTATCTCAAATCATAAGTTTGAAACAAATATTTCGTTATTTTGAGTATACCTCTCCAATGTAAATCATACTTTATAGATCATCAAAATATATCATGAGAATAGCATCTAATTAATTTTGTTAGCAAGTTAAAACTTTTTAATTAGATGAAAATTCAAACATTTTTTATTTAATTAAAAAAATGCAGTTGATAAATTTCATGTTTTAAAGCTTAATATCCACCTGGGAAATAAGTATAAGCTAAAATATTCTATTTGACCAATAAATCCGTAAATCTTCGTTATAAAAAGCTATATAAAGCAATCAATACTTTTTAATGATAAAGTTAAACTTTGGCAGAGTTACTATAATTATATTAATATCACTATAGCAATAATAATAGTATCGATAACCAATTTTTATTTATTTCGCAGTATTCATAGAAATGTACACATTCTAACTTATCTATTTCTTTCGATTTATACGAAATGAGCAACTTCAAGCTACTAGCGTCGACAAATGCTTTGAAAAAAGAAGCGAATAAGAATTTTTAAATTCAGTTTCATGTGTGTATTAGATCATAAAATATTAAATATATACACATAGCAACCCTTTATATCCTAAAGTTTCCATTACACTGTTCCATAATTTTCTAAATATTGCGATAAAACTGTCTGAACTTCCAAAAAAAAAAATAATGTATTAGGTGGTCAGATATTGAAATTCAAGCTATTCCTCAAAAACCAAATTCAGTAACGCTGGATCAGTAATAGGAAATCCTGTCTACTGAATCTTCAGGAAGAAAACCTTTGACAACAGAATTATCACTTGGGATGAACAGGATAAATTTTTCTGAGTAGTTTGGAAACAAGGCACGAACAGTTACCAATTTAGTAATTTTCAATATCAAGCAGAAAAATAGTTTTTTTTTTTTTATAAAAAAAACTTACTGGCTACCATCCGAATAATGATTAAATTTCAAATTTATAGAGTCGATACGAAACTATGGCGAAATCGCCGACCTCACACACAAAATTAGAAAATTTGGGATCGCAAGAGAAACATTAATATTCAAAGGCCGTTCTAACTCACAGTGGAGACGGGTGTCCAAAAAGAAAATTCCTGAAGAGTCAACTTTAAATTTCATCTCTATGGACGGGAAACGATTTTGAACATCACCCATTTCTAAAGGGATTGTAAAGAGTGCGTGACATGACTCCCTGTAACGGATGCCGTATTCTAGATTTTTCATCGCCAAACTAAGCACGCCTTCTATTAGTGTTATGCCTTAAAGTAAACTTTTCAACTCATTGTGCCCAACGAATTGATTTTTAAATAGGAATGACATTCTTTTTTTTTTACTCGAATCCCCTAACATCAGAAAATTTAATAAACGCTAAATATAAAAATATTTAGTAACAGTTTATAGTAACAGCAAATATGTCTGCCTCCAACGAATTGATTTTTAAATAAGAATGATTTTCTCTTTTACGCTCGATTCCCCTAACGTCAGAAAAAATTTAGTAATAAAAGTTCTGAATGTAACACATTAAATATGTCTACAAAATAAGTTGAACTGCTCAATCATGTTTCTTTTTATAAGAATTGTTTCTTAAGAACCACGACTACTCACATATTTTTAATTTACGAATACGTACTGAAAATTTTAAATTAGTAATAGTTATTTTATAAATTTAGATTTTTATATTCGCCTTATCAAATCAACAAATTATATTCTGAAATGAAATCTGATTCGACCAAATTTCTGAATTTATTTTTAATGTAAGTAAATACACGAATCTGATCTTAAAGAATGGTCTGTCAATACAATTTAAAATAGAAATAAATAGAAAAAATCTAAAAAATTTAAATCAATTATTCAAGCAAAGTGTAACTTTCTTTGATTTCCTCCTAAAAATTTATGTTTCGAAACAAAATGAGGAAAATAGATAACAAATTACTATAAACTAATGCTTTTAAAGCAGTTGTTTGATAAGGTGTAACTTTAGACGTGGTTTCAATATCGGAACTCCAGTAATAAAAATTTATAAGTTTCTGAGGTGGAGGAAATGTGTCGGATTTGAATTTTTGTTGTCATCCATTCAAACATATCGACTGAACAAATGGCGGAATTTCACTTCTTTTTTGCCTTCGATTGCTTTTCCTACCAAAAAGTCATGGAACAAAAGAAGCGATATTCGATACGAGCATCGATAATGAGATGGAACAGAATTTTCTAAACTGGATTCGATAAAGTTTCAAGATTCAATCTCCGCTCGATGAACTCAATTCGTTTTTGTCTAGAAATGTATGAGAACAGATTTCCATAATGACTGCGTTGCAGAATAGAAGAACCTCACAGCTCAAATGTAAGAATAGATTCGACGAGAAATATTTCTTATTTAAAAGCTGGATTTATTCTAAATTTACTTAGTCATTTCCTTTGAAAACTCTTTAAAGAATTTTAATTTTGTTTGATATCATTATATCTTAATGATCGATTTTAGAAAATATTCATAATTTTTGACAACATAATTATAAATTTTTAAAAATGTCATTATAGAAACATATTGAAATTATTTGATGTACAATTTACTCAAATTAGTTAACCATTTCTCTTCCTCTTGTACATAGTTCACTTCATTTCACTTTTATTCGATTCTACTTCATTCAATATTATAATGATTCAAATGACGAAGTTAGATTAACAAAATAAAACAAGACTCTCAAGAATAAATCCTTTCATTAACATCTAATGACAACTCTGAAGAGATCTATTGGTAATAGTTGAGGATACAATATTCACACAAATAACAGTCAAGATACGATCTCACAAATTGAAATATAAATCAAAAGCTAATTCTTCCATCTAGTATTTTTCTATAGACACTAATGGAAAGCTAATAACTACAAGATACAAATGGAAAATTCCTTAAAAACTGAAGGCAATTTAATAATTTAAAATACGAAAACGTCATAATTTCTATTCTTGCTATGGTTAAGAGAATACCATTCTTGTTATATGCTTAAGAGAAGAATATCATTCCTTCTATATGCTTAAGAGAATGCCATTCTTTCTATGTGCTTAAGAAAATACCATTCTTGCTACATGCTTAAGAGAATTATTCCTAAGTATAAAATTCCAAAAATATTGCTCAGTTAAAAATGTGAAAAAAATTCAGAGTAAATATTGTTTAAGGTATACATTACTTATTATTAAATTTCCTCAGGTTTTTACATTGAGTTATCTAAAAACATTTTATGAAATGTAGACTAATGCAATATTTATATGAATGTAAAAAACAGATTTGTGTAATATCTCCATTTTTCCTACAATAGAAATGAAGAAGACAATAACTGATCGGAACTTTCACATTTTTGTTCCAAGTTCCATTATGAAAAATTTCACAAAATGCTTTCGTAACGCTTGAAAACTTTAAAGTTTAAATCAATTTTATAACATCATTTGAAATCTAACTTAACTAATCTTTATCAAAAGGATATATTTTCTCAGCAAAACTTCAAACCAAATGTAATATTTATTTTTGGATACAATCTGTTTGAATACAAAGTTTTAACAAATTAAGTATTTGGCTTTCCAGAAAAAAAATTACCATTATCAGTTTTCCATTATAAATCAAGAACTCCCGACCGTGTATCTGCAGAATAACTAAATTCATGCAATAAAATAATCAAAAATAAAAACGATCGTTTTCGTATTTTAAAGATAGATTATGTCCTCTTCGTAATTAATGAATTTTGCATGCCATCCGAAAACTTTGGGCTAATGAAAGTGGGGGCACAGGTTGGTTATATGTGCAAAATACTCTGATATCGCTAAAGCAATCTCCTAATTAAATCTGTTACATTCTCAAATTTTGTTAGCATTCAAATTACCTTTTCCTATTACAAGCGCTTCTAAAATGTTAATGCCCAAAATTAATGTATTGATCCCTTGTCAGAGCACAAATATTTATGGGGAAGAGTCACCCCGACCATAATCTTAATGGAATTTAGAGAACAGAAGAAACCGCACGTCTTTTTCAATTAACGACAAAATGTAAATGACCGGCTCCAGAGATAATGCGATCCCTTGCACTTCCTTTTTTACTTCGAAAAGAAGAATGTTGAAAAAAAACTAATATGCTACTTTTGTGCGTTAGGAACCCCCACGTTTTATACCTTCATTCCTTTTTATTTTTCACTAAAATTAATTTGATAGCAACCTTCGGTTAAATTTATAAAAATAATTAGTTTTTAATGTTTCGGTATAAGTCTGAGTACTAATTATTTGGAAGTTGTACCACAGCTTCTTCTACAAAGAATATTAAAATGCAGTCATGCGTAATAAAGTTAAACTGCAAAGTTTTATCTTTCTTCAAAAGTTATCTTTTTAAATGAAACTGTCAAACAAAAACAATTTTGAGAATTGATAAGAAACTCTTTTTGGCAAGAAATTTATTTTTAATTATTAAATATGAGAAGAGTTTTCAGAAGTTCTTTCTTTGTTTCCGATATTTCTTTTTTGTATCATTCACTGGAAAATAGTGGAATTATTTCTTTAATAACGAAATGAAAAATTAATTTCATAATAAATAGCTAAAAGTCATTGATAAATAAATATTGAGTTTAGAAAGTGAATTTATAAAAATATTTCGAATATTTGATTATGAGAAAAATAATTATTAAATAATTTTGAAGGCTCATGCTAGATTCTGTAATTGTCTACAGAATAATTATATTTTAAAATTAAAATACATTTATTGTATATGTTAACTTTTATTATATTATATATATTATTAACTCCAATTTAAAATTGAATTGGAGTACTATAGAATCAGTATGTGATATAGAAATTTAGAAATAAAATGAATATTTTCTACTTTTATTTAATTTTTAAAATTATAAACAATAAATAAAATTTAATAATATTTAGTTTCTTGTTTGTTGATTCAAAGACATTAAAACATGTTGTTATTAAAATTTAGGTTTTAATCATTTAAAATTTTTAGTTTATATGAGACTTGTTATTTTATTCGTAGATGGTAATGATCTGTCATTTTATAAATATGAATGGATCTTTTAAAATCTTTGAAAATTCTTAAATTTTACACTATGTAATATGATATTATATCTTAATGGTCGATATATAAGTAAGTCAGATCAATTATATCTTAATATTAAATTTTCTGAAAGGGTCTATGTATCAAATATAGATCACGAAATATTTGAGAAAAAGAACTGGAAAATCCTAAATATATTTTAATTTTAAAATATATTGGGGATTTTCCAGCTCTTTTTTATACATGTAATGCCATTGCTTCTATTAAAATGCAGATTATTCGTAGCCTTTTAATAAGCTTTTTATAATAGAATCTGTGGATTTTAAGTATACGTTATTATTATTAAGAATTAGGAAAAACTTCTTAGCTAATGAATAAATTGATTAACCACTTAAACCAACAGTATCTGCTGAAGTGATGTTTAAATATATTTTTCTAATTATATTAAAAATCAAAAAATAATATATTAAATATAACTTTTGAAATAGTGAATTACTGTAAAATATAAAACAGTACCTAATTCTTTTAAATTCTTAAAATATTTTACAACTCTGAAATAACACATCTAAAGGAATTACATTCTTAAGAATATAAATTAAACTAAAGAAAATATTCTTTTAGTACAATGCCAAAGGAATAGTTTCTGAATAGAAAATGGTTCCCTGTTTAACGAAACTTTATCGATTAATGACCTCCTTTAGAATACAAAACTTGCGTGTGTAATTCAAGAGTTTCGTTTCTAAAATGTATCGAGAAAACAAGTTTTAAGCAGCAAACATTGACAAAAAGAAACAATTGCATTAGACCGCTTAGAAAACTTTTATTTAAATAAACTCCGGTGATATCGATTAAGGATTCGCGAATTAGCGTCCCCATACATCATACCTGTAACTAGGTGTCCTTGCAACCCCCCCCCCCTCCCTCTATTCTCCTTCAGATACTTAGAAGAAAAGCTTGCATCGATTATCGAAGAGCTTCAAAAGGCCTTGATCATCGATTCCGTTGTTCATTGAAGCCCATTTCTCATGGTGGACAAAATTCTAAGAATTCAAATTCTAAACCATCTTAATTCCATGATGCAATCAATTATTCAAATCTGCATCTGCCCAACACCACTTTTGGAACGATTCCCTCACACACCCCATTTTGAAAAGCGTTCCACCCTGACACTCTTTCATTGACTCATTAGCACGCAACTAATGATGAAGCTCAGGAAGAGATCAATTTCTCGACAATGTGTGTGTCTTTCCTTTCCTCATAATTTCATTACCTTTATGTGATCTAATTCTGATGCTGACCTTTTCGAATGACCGCTTGGTCAGCGAAATTCCTTAAATTTCGTCTTACTTCTGGCGGATGTTAAGAACAATACTCTTCTGTGGAATCTTGGAATTTAATAAACAAACTATGTAAATTTAAAGATTTGTTTTTATTGGTTAAGTTAATTAGCTCAAAATTAGGTTCATAATACATATTTGCAGTTCTTAAGCACTTGCCTGCAAAAGGTCGATTGAATCTGTAGTGCGTTCAAATAAATACAGTGTATGTGTAAATTGAATATAGTGTGCGTACAAACTCATCAAGTGTATGTATAAGGCAATTGAATATAGTGTGCGTACAAACTCATTAAGTGTATGTATAGGGCAATTGAATATGGAGTGCGTACAAACTCATTAAGTGTATGTATAGGGCAATTGAATATGGAGTGCGTTTGTGTCATGAGTTGTTGCATAGAAAATGTACAAAATTGAACCTTATTAGAAAACCAGTGAATTTAGAAGTTAATATAATCAAAGTTTTTTTATTGCTTTTTTACTGGAGAATAATAGAATTTCTCAAAATTATGCAACCAAATGCTCAAAAGAAAGATAATAATTTTGCGGAACAAGTTTAAATTAAATAAATGTCTTTAAATTTTAACAAATGCCCTATACACCTAGAAAATCAAGAATTTAATTTGCCAATTGATGATCACATTATAAGAAAGATTTCATTTAGAAGAAATATACATGTATTCCTTATTTCTTTTTATTTCCAGATCACTCAAAACATATCAGGAGATATAATAATGAATTACAAATATGAAATGTAATGTTTTATAGTAAATCACTTGTTAACTTATGAACAGATGCAGTTCCAAATATGCGAAAGCAGCTTTCGTTTCAGGACTTCTCCCTACAAAATTACGCTACCTCATTTATTGCTTAATTTTATGTATAATAAAATTAATTACATGAGGATACATAATTACTTAGTAAATATGACGTTTTAAAATACTCTATAATAAGCGTACCATTGAATCATTTAAAAAAAGATTACTAGCTTCTGATACCTAATTAGTTAATCAAGAAAATAAAGACTTTTCTGATAAAAGGGTTTATTTGAATTTTATGAAACTTAAGTTAAAAATTGGGATATAATTGTAGTCCATATCAGGATGTATTTTTTTATAGTATTCATTATTTAAATTATTTGTAATTAAGGCAGGCTCACTATTTGCAATGAAGACTATCATAGAGCGATACATAAAAAAGATTTAACAATACTGATTAATAAATATAAATATAAATACTTATTCATAACCAAAATATATTCTGCAAACCTTTTGATTAGTTCTATGCACATTTACATTTTTATGTATTTTTAAAATGTCTGTAACTTTTACAATTCTGTGAATTATGATAGTTCACTTTATTTCCAATAGATCGCGCCACTAGAAAAGGAAATTAGAAAATCAATAATTGTTATAGTTTCCTATTTGATGAATATACGAATCTGTCGGACTGACGATAAACAAATTGAATTAACTTATTATTTGCCTCATATATACGCATTTTTCTTGCATTTGTTTTGTAGTGACTTTTTACTTTCAATTATTCAAAGTAAATTTTGCGCATTTGTGTCAGTCTGAAAAATTTACTCTGACAATACTCTTAATTCGTGATTTGCATTCGAAACTTTAATTTTTTCTTAGCTTCAAATCAACCAAATTATTTATTTTTCATTATTATATTTAAAAAATGGGTTTTATTAAGGATATGAAATTATATGGGATTTATAATATTATTAAAACAATTTACACATTAATAAAGTTCATTTTGGATAGAAACTTTTCTAAATTATTTTCTAGAGAAAGAAAAGTATTTGCTGAAAAATAAGTCTCTATAAATTTTTGCTGAGAATTTGTGGTTATAGAAAATATTCTTTAAATGCATACATATGAAAAACATATGGCACATTCATTGATTGTATTTTTTGCTGAATTTAAAATCTATAAGAAGAAAATAAATAAAATCTCTCACACATTTCCGTTGATTACGGCATTGCGACTAACAAATTATTTTTGGAAATATGTTGTTCATGTTGTCATATTTCTGAAATACTGCATACATTATACCAATATCCCTCAACAGAAATTAATAAAATTTTCAATAAACGTATGGGAATTTCAATAAACAACTTTAAATTTAGAATATTTGCATTCTGTGGATTAATACAATTTAAAAGAATTCCTCAAATAAATTAAATTTAAATACTTTATAGGTAACAAACTTAGAGTTGTATTATAAACTTCCAAAAAAAAATAACATTCTACTTAATTTTTTCCTTTCTTTAAACTTGGAAAGACGACATTGACAATTGTGTTTAAATACTTAATATGAATTTAAAATTAGTGATACCTTACAAAATAAAAAATATTTTAAACATATTCTAAGTGATCGAATTAAGATGCTTAAAAGTATCTGAAAAATATATATAACAGAGGAAATATCAATCAAACTTTGTACTCATAATTTTCAAAGTGGATTTTTTTTTTTATAAGAGAAAAAAATAGTGCCTCAATAAATTAGTTTCTACATTTAGAAAGTAAAAAATATACTACATGAATAAGAACTTTATGAAATAATTAATTTAGATTTCACCTGTTAGTTTAATAAATCTCTTGTTATATTCTAAAATAATTATACACAATATTAACTTTTTATTACTTTCATTAACAAAAAGTTAATATACCATAATTTTTTTATCAAATTAAAAATTATTGCTTATATATATATATATATATATATATATATATATATATATATCAGGCACAAAAAATTACTAAGAATAAGATTTACGCTTGAACAGACCAATATACTTAAAATAACTTGCTCATCAATTTATATTTGCTTTGAAGAATTTTGCACAGTTAAAATGATTTATGAAATTGCATTGTTTCGCGTAAAAAGAAGTTTTTCGCAAGACAATTCTTCGAAAGATAAAAAGGAATTACATATTTCCGAATAATATTTGCGTGCCTAGAGAAAAACATAACATGTTTACTGTAAACAAAATTTGAACAAATCTTGCTTGTATTTCTTTTAAAAAATTTAAATAATTATGAAAGATAATATAAACTCACCATTAATTGTTATCGTGAATAAAATTTTTCCTGGCTCTTAAGATTCTTTCAAGTAAAAATTCAACAATTATGTACAATAGGTAGAATTGTATATATTTACTTTAAATAATTTAAAAACATAATTAACAATGGTCCAAAATCCGAGAAATGACCATTGTAGTAAATGTTTTCCATGCATTTGAATTAAAAAAAGAATCGCAAAGTAGAGTCTTAAATTGCAAAGGCAAAATCTCAAAATATTCCCTGGAATTCATCCCAATGTCGAACATATCTTACACAAATTTGTCATATGGTTCGAATGTTATTGATTCCACGTTTATTTGTTCTACCATGTCAACAATAGCAAAATTTTCTATTCTTTGCGTTCAGTCTGTCTGCGTCTAACATCAGGATTGATACCAGATGCACCGCTCTCTTCCGAACGTCAAACACACAACTTTTAGAAAACATTTTTGCTAACGTTTTGCTCTTTAAATGACTGAAGAACTACAAAAACAGCTTTCAGTTGATAAAAGAGTGAAACAAGTAACGTGTGATTTGGTAGTAAAGAAGTTAAATCATTGCTAAAAAAATAGCAGGAGGAAAGAAAGAGATTATTTCAATACAGCAGGTTGATTATTACTGAGAATTGATATTATGGAAATTGCAATTATTGAAACAATATTTTTTTCCCAATAGGTTTGAATATAAATTATCTCCTACAAAAAAAATTATTTTTTAGACCAGATTGATATTTACCCTGTAGTTTTCTATTAAATTCATCAAGCAATGTTTTCCATTTAATTTTCAAATATCCCCAACATATATTTAAACCATTTGTAAACTCCTATTACACTGTATATATATATATATATATATATATATATATATATATATATA
>JAPDSC010111126.1:330989-342774 GCA_026290005.1 Latrodectus geometricus | reverse complement strand
TATATATATATATATATATATATATATATATATATATATATAAATTCCAAATATTTTCCAAATATTTAAGTAATTATCTCATTCAAGTAATTATTCTAATTATTATTTTTTCCTGCTAATAATTTTTAAGCTAGTTAGGAAATTATTAAATAATAATTTTCTTCGTAGTTCTTATTTTTATCACAGGGGAAACTTTCTAGAGGATTTTCATGATTTATCTAGAGGCAAATATGAATTATAATAGTTTCAGAATGTCATGAAAAAGTCATTTTATTAGAATGATTGGATTTAATTCTGTGTTAATCATACTTATTAATTTTTGTTGTTTCTAAATTTTCTCACGCACACATAATCTTCAAAATTAAATATTCTGAAAGTTTAATAGGATACAAATTTCAATATGTAATGTACAATATGAACAAAGAATTTTATAGAGAGGACTAGAATATTATTGCAAAATTTAAACTTGTAATAATAGTCTTTCTATATATGAAGTTAATTATAGTTTTCAAATATCATGAATTTCCATTGTCTTAGAAGTCTATACCTCTCCGAAATAAAATCAGAAATGAAAAATCTAAAAAATTCTTACACTTTAGAACAAGTAATCTTAGAAAATTAAATTTTTAGAAAATTAATAAAGAAACTTATATCCCGTTATAGAATAGACAAATTTTTAAGAATATAGAAAGTTAAATGTCAGAATGTAAATTATGACCCAAATAATTTCAGTGAAGTTACTAAGTATTTAATTAATTAATTAAATCAATTCGTACAATTACTTTGACTTAGATTGTTTTTCTTCTATTTTTAGATTTCATAACAATCTTGAATTTTATGTTCAGTACATTTTCATTTTTGTCCGATTTTATTTTAAGAATCTTTATAAGCATCCTTCTTCTTAAAATATTATGTGTTTGCACAGAGATACTATTTGCAATTTCATCAAAGATTGAGCATTTTTGTTATTGCATAAAATAGTTCTCTCACATAATGACTTATTTCTCAATTTAGTCAATACAAATTTAATTTATCTGTTTCCCAATCTAACGTGGTAATAATAACATTTAATAAATTTAACGCAATTCAATAAAAAGTAATTACATGCAGTTCTTAACACCAATAAAATACACAGTCATGAAGAATGCGATATAATCTGGTAGTGACAAATAAATTAATGTTAAGTATGGCCAGAAGATTGGAAAAATATTAAGGACGTAATTACATTTCAATTTCCTGACATTCTCAACAAGTAAAAAACAAGAAACAAAATTTCTTTAACAAATTCAAACTGTCCTGATTCTTGATAATCTGATATGAAATATTTCCTACACTTCAACTACTCTACAAACATTGAAAGTCATAATTTAAAGGAAAACTCAAAAGAAAAAGCAGGTAAAGATTTCCTAATGGCGCGAAGGTAATTTTGAAAAATGGCGGCTTGAAGAAGAAAACATAAAAAATATCAAACTGATTAGCTCTTGTGTAATGACTCTCTCGTTTAGAAGTTTTAATAACAATTCCGATTATTTAATCAATATGCTATTAACCTGTGAGAAATCAGAATCTTTTGCTCGTTAACGGTAGACTTGGTCATTATGTTTAGGAATAATTAGCAGTTGAGGCAATTACTTAAAAATTAGAAGTAAATTTTGCTGTCTCAAATGACGTAATTAGCCATTCGTTAAGGAGATATCTGCTGTTGGAGGACAACATAAAAATCTGGAAAATTCGAAGAGTTTATTTCACTTTTCAATCAAAAGTAATAACAGAGTACTTAAAAGTTGAACTTGCCATTCCAATTATGTTGAGTGTTTGCTAAATTACTAAGAGAGAAATGATTCTAAATGATCATAATTATTGGAATTACTATCTAAAATTTAAATTTAGGTAATAAAGATTTGCATACTGGATATTTTTATCGAGCATTTATTGAAGAATACCCTTAATCGATTAAAGTCAACACTGTTAGAATTTCATGAGTTCATTATGTTTAGTTACAAGAGTAATTTTTTTATGATATTAAATAAGAAAAAAAATAGTATTAAATAAAAATATTTAATTTTTTAAAAAATTTATTTGCTAAATAGTCTTTCAAATTAAAAGTTATGTTAAAGTTGTCGAAAGAAATTTACTCCTAAAAATCTTGAATTCAAAATTAGCTTTTAATGGGAATAAACTTATAAAAATAAATATGAATTTGTAAAAATGTAGGAAAATAACAAAAATATAATATTTTATTTACGATTTTTAACCTATTAAACATGTCTTTTTATTTTTTGTTACAACCCGTTGATTTTAGATATCACAAGAATACGATCCACTGACATTTCTCTATCCCTATCAGAATTTACTAATTTTTTGACAGATTATACACTTTCTCTAAATTCGTATAAAATTTGCTTCAAATTAAAAGTCTATAAAACCTATTTCCTATTTATAGCTTCTTTTTCACTGTACTGATTAATAAAATGACAATAAATTCAAATTTAAATATATTTTCATTTGTTATAAAATTTGCATATTTAAATTAAACAATTTTTAAATGTGTATAATAACTGAAAGAGATGAAAACCCATTCCTTTGGACATTACTTCCGATTGTTTTATTTTTCTATCAGCCGAATTTTGCATCTGATACAACAGTATTAAATGTTTTAAATACTTCCAGAACATTTTAGTCAAAAATCATATTAATGAAATCATCAAATGACAGCATTTAGTAAAGATAAACTGAACAATAGACTAATTATTAATCGGAACAGATTGTTAGACACCAAAATTACGTCAAAATTTTAAAATAAAATTTATATTTATAAAATTTGATAGTCTAGTTTCAGATTTAAAAAGCTGTAAAAAATATCTGCAACAAATAATGGTGGAAAAAGAAATTTACATTTTGCATTATCCTAAATTGCTTTCCTTAATAATACGTCCATCTTACCGAATAATCATATTAAAATCTATTCAAAAATTCCATTAAGTTTCATCTACGATGCCTTAAATCTTTTAACATTCCTCACAGTTTAAAAAGTACAAATCTAATCATTTATGACAGCCTAGCCTTCTCTTTTCGAAACAAGAGATACATCAGTAATTGAGTTTTGTAATCCCCTGTATTTAATTATGTTTGCACATAAGACGCTATTGAAACAAGTAATTTTTAAACATAAGATACTTATCTCTTTCATTCAACTAAGCACACACATTTGACCAATAATCTTTCATTAATGTAATAATCGAATTAAGCTTCATGAAATTAAAATAGGATTTATTTCCCAATATTCAGTTTATAATATTTATGATCTTTAAAACTTAAGCAGATAAATTTTGTAGTTACTATTAAAATTGAGAAAATGAAAATTAAATAATTTAAAATATAACATGCAATTTATGTACTCTATCATCTCATACTAGTGGAAAACAAGTGCTTATATAAAAACAAGTAATAAGAATACTTTAATAATAAGCTAGCTAACTTATCTCTTTCCAGTAATTTTTTTCATAAATTAAAGGTTCCATAAAATATTTCCTGTCTCTAAAATTTAATTTTTTAATCTGTTTTTCTTTATCATTATACATTTTATAATGTTATGTGTTTGCAACTATACAAGTTTTATCTATAGTATGGGCATTATCTTTGAATTGATTTAAATGAGTAAAAGTTGTTAAACATTTTTACAAGGAAATTTAATTGTATTTTGATTCCATACACATCAAAGGAAACATTGGAAGTTCTCACTACTTATTCTAAAGGATGTATCCATACAAAGCAGAAATATAATTTAATTATCTAATATAAATACTTAAATAAAAATGCATTAGTGAAAGAATAAAGTTAAATTTTCTAGTAATATTCTTTGTGATAGAACCTTGTAACTATAATTATTACAAGACAGTTTAATTTTTATAAGAAAGCCCTAAATTTCTCTTTTCTTTAGAGTTGAATATGAAGAAAAAAAAAAGGCCCGATATTTTTAACCTGAATAGACCATTTACTTTGAAGTGCATTATAGTAACACCAGCATTTAAACTATTAAGAAAGAATGAAAGTAGAAAACTATTATTTCAAACCAGCTCGTATCGAAAATTCCAGTTATTTAAGATTATCATTTTCCAAGGGTTCACCAAGCGTCCCTCCTTTGTTTATTTGTATCCTGTCCACCCATCAATTTTTCTGAACTTTAGAAACAATTTTATTCTTTTTTACTGTCAGAAGTGAATTTTTAATTTTTCACTTTGCAGTGCGATATTTGGATTCAGTGTAAATTAGAAAGCCCTTGGTTTCTCAAAAGATTTGGTCATAAAATTTAATCTCTAGTTACCCTGGTATTTTTAACACTTTAACTAACTTAGTTTTAGGGTTGACATTTTGTTATTAACTTTTTGGCGCTTATCTTGGCGTCAAAAAAATATGGTCAAAAAATCAAGGAGCATCCGAAAGTTAACTTTTACCAGATATTTTAATCAGAGCAGATCATTAAACTTTGATTGTGCATTTTAAATAGAATAAAACAATGGAGCTATCGTAAGTATTAAAATAAAAATTAACTGTATATTATAACAGAAAGAACTTTTCGAAAAACTGTGTTATATCCACGTGTCGAAAATGTCTCTTTCATATATACTCAGAAAACTGACTATCTATTATCCTTTATAATATGATATCAAAACCAAAAATTTTGCTTTTTATTTGAAAAATCCCCACCCTAATCACCCTGAATCTACAGGTAAATAATTATCATTAGCAATTAATGAGAATGAAATCACAAATTTCCTATATATATATACATATATATATATCGATTGACTTTCTTTAAATATTGGACCTTCTCAATATTCAAGAATGTTGAATAATATTAATGTTTCTTTATTCCATGTAACAATTTTTATAAATGATTCATTTTCTTACCTTTATCAATAGTTTTAACAGTGCCGTGATGAGTTCATGAATCCCAATGAATGAACCTTCACTTAACCTGTTATATTAATGACTATTTACAGTTACATATTACAAGGAATTTTGAGAAAAAAGACTCTCAAGTTCTTTAATCTATGGAAAAAGCTCTTTAATCTATGGAAGCGTTAAATATGGACTAATGTATTTATTCTGCATAAAATTAAATTTTTCACAATTCTAGCATAATTGTACAAGGATAAAATATATTATTTATAGTTATTTTACTGTACAAAAAATGCTGTTGTAATGTTAATCAAATATAATCCAATTTGAAGAAAATTCTTAATGACTACTAAACGAACAATGTTAGGTTAGATATGAATGTTCTTTTTTGACTGCTGTCTTCACATGGATTGGTACCAAGAAGATCTCTGAATCATTGAACGTTGTCTTTTTTAATTCACATAAGTCATGATTGGAAAATTTTTATGTTCCAGTTAAATACTAGTTGGTACATCTCTTCAAATTCTTTTAAAGTCTCTCATGTTTTCACAATTTTGTCAAAAATGTCTTTCACATATTTTCTGAAATCCAGGTTTCCAAAGTGATATTCCTCTTTCAATTATTCGTGAATTTGAATACTGATATCTAAAATATCATTGGTTTGCAGTTTAAATGCGTATTTTGTGATTCATCATTGGATATAAATGGTTGAAATGTTTTAATTTAATTTATTAACAACCTTAAATCACATCAAATTTTCCTGTTTCATATGTACAGCTCAATTTTTATTGATTCAATAGATTAAAATAGGAAGTCCTTTATTTATAACTGAAAAAGAAAATTCCATATTCCATTAAAAATAAACGAATTTTTCAGCAAAATTTTGTTTCAAATACGTTTATCTTCGCTAACATTCTTTTCGCAAACGTGACAAAAAAAGGTTTTGAAAAAGTAAAGAACTAACAGTTAAGTATAAAATTTTCAATTTTCTTTAAACGTTACGTATTTTTCTTGTTAGTTGAGGATTATGAACCGTGAAAATTCTATGAGAACAAAATATAATATTTCAAAAATATCCAGTTAGGAAAAAATTCCTGTTAAAGGTCAGTGACAAATATTTTGTGCTGAAGAAGATGAAATATTCTTTGATTTTACAACATCAATAAATTTGAGATTAAAATATCTTAAAATATATTGTATTTTTTAACATTATATTAAAAAATTTGTTAATTTTTGCATGACTATTGTCTGCATTTCTTGAAAATTTATCCCTGATATTATGCATTTAATCTTAATTTAGATCATTGGTTTTTCTTAAAAAAAAAAATAATCTATACAATAGAAGTTTTCGTCAGGAAAAAATATATAGAGAATGCATTTTAATAATAAAATTTAAAAAATCTTCTCTTCCTTTTAATGAAATATTTAGTAACAGTAAATATTAGAATTAAATAAAGTGTTAAAATAAGCTGAAGTAGAAACTGCAGGATCAGTTACAAACATTCTCGACAGATTGTGATCATACCATGGATGATTAGTTGATTAATTTAATAATTTACAATCACTTCTTCAAGAATAAGGTTAAGTTGTCAGGGAACACAAAGATATATTCCAAATCATTAAAAACATTCAAACAGTAGGTAAGGGAATCGAACTCACAAACTGTTGAACTGAAGCCCAAAACTGACTAACAACTGTGCGGAAAAAATGAGCTTTTACATAAATTAGAAACTAAATAGCTAATATCAATGCACTAAGCATCGAACATCTATCTTGGCGATAATGTGGAGATAATTTTAAATTGAATAAATCGTTATTTTACGATATGCTATTGTTGTTGTTACAAATTAATACCTCTAAGGAAAAGCCAAACCACCTGTCGGTGACTAGGGGATTGATGTCAGAAATTTTGCGTGTTCTATTTTTCAACAGACCCTTTCCCATAAAGTACGACTTTTTGTTCATAGATGGCAGCACCATCCGAGAATTCCGATTTTCCGATAGAAACCCAGAAAAGACCCAAAATCTGGCTCCTAACGCATCCAGAAGAATTAGTTTGGAATAGGAACATGGAATACATTGTGAGCATGATATATTTTACGTGCTCCAGTCGCCATTTGTGAAGATGACGGTCTTTAGTCAGCCGAGAATCGAACCCACAAACTGGTGATTGCGAGATAAATGCCCTGACCAACTGCTACGGTGGCCTGCTGGGTGTATGAAGTTACCTTACATTTTTAAATAAAATTTTATACGCTTTCATTTGAGGCATATTTTAAATATGTTTTAATGCTTGTAACAAGTATGTAAAAAGGAAAAAAAATCATTTTAAAATTTTTTCCACCTTTGTCATTATTTGACCATAGTTTTTAACTTTATGTAAAACTTCAGCGTTATATTTCTTTCATTTATTCATTATATTTTCTAATTTTTTCCATTTTCTCATTGAATTTGTTCATTTCATGAGATTATATAGCAAAAGGCTCAAGAAAACATTTTAACAATTTAATATATAATCTCATACTATACAAACAAATGAAATATATCTACGATTATCAAAAACGGAATTATTTATTTTAAAATATGTGAGTAATTTCTTATGATGAATCTACACTTCTATAGTGACCCATACAAAAAATTCTCAAATCATAAATTTTAGCTAAATTAAATAATATTTGGTCGTAAGTAGCAAAACCTACGACTAAATGTTTTATTGAATAATAATAATAATAATAATAATAGGTTCCTGAAAATTTTGAGCATATGCGGTAATGTTTCCAATGTTTCGACTAACACGTTTTCAATATCTGAGATTACGCCCACACTTATTTTAAACTGTATAACACATGTAAAAATACTACAACCACTTTTAGCAAATGAATGACTGAATTATAAAAATTTCTTTCATATAAATAAATACAAAGCAAAAAATAAGAACTAATTACTTTCACCTACAAAAGTAAAATTTAACAATCAATAAAAATGATTCGATCCAAAAAATGAGAAGCTATTAGGAAGTGCATGTGGTGAAGATGACATCATTGTTTTCGCGATGATTTGCTTTCTCCTCAGGATATAGGAAAGAAAACATAATCCGGTGTAATTTCAAGATGTTAGGAGTACAGTTAGGAAAGCGAAAAGTGGCGAAATGGATGAGGCAAGATGAGAAAATGTGCACATAACAAAAATTAATGCTACTTCAGCAAGAAGTTTTTTTTCTGCTGTTATTTTCTTATAGAGCCACGTAGGGAGCCGCTACACACTTTCCCGGTGTCATTCTCTTTATGGCACTCATCTTTTACTTTTGTTTTCATTTCAGGAATAAATGACACAGATTTTCTCCCCCTCCCTCTTTTTTTTTTCTGGAGTCGAAACATTTTCTCGCCTCTATTCATTTTTGTGGTAAAGCGTAGGATTTTACATCGATCTTTAATTTTTTTTTCTTCTCTCCTTCGGTTTATTTTCTTCCAATCAGCAAGTAAATTCCTTTCCTTTTTCAGAATTTTTTTCCGGAGGGAAAAATAATGAGAATATTTGCAAAATGCTTATAGCAGCAAAAAGAAAAGAATACTTTAGATTGTTTATTTTTTTCAAAACCAAAAAGCTAAGTGAGCACGGCTTAAAATTTAAAAACAAAATCTGGTTCACTTTATTTTTTCCGCTGAGATTCCATAAGCACTTAAGCTACATGGGAAATACTTTGACGAAATAAAAGCTCTATTTCTTTTGTCTTTATTTATTAGTTCTATTCAAAATTTATTATCAGTACTTATCTATATCTTTATTTATAATGCTTTTTTTGTATTTTTACAATTTATAAAACAAATCAAATGTTTTAATAGCTTCTAAAGCCATTTTGCTTAATAATCTCATTTTCATTGCATCTTAAATATTAAACAATAAATCATGCAAGTCCGGTTAAAAAAAAATATTATAAAAAGTTACCTAATTTACTATAAAGAGCTGACTTCATTATAAAAATCTTCATGATATTGAGATGATATTTTATGAGACATTTTTAGCACTAAGTAAATAACTTTTAACATTTCATTTGTAATTAATTTGAACTTAAGTAATTTTTACCGTTTCATTTTTTTATCATTATTTTTGCTTATGTTTTTAACTTAATTAGATTTCGTTTTATATTTCTCGAATATCAATTTCTGAAAATATACTCACTTCGAAATTCCTTATAATTACTTTATGAATCAATTTCAATCTATGCACTTCAGAAATGTTGAAAAGAATAACAAAACAAAAAATGGCATGTTACCTGAAAAAGAAATAATTAAGTAAGTACACGTATATTTAAATTTAAAGTCAAATTTCAATACATATGCCACATGTTCAATTACTTTATAATGACATGAAAATTACTTTTTCTAAACATATATCAAAATAACAATAAATATTTTTTTTTCTAATTATAAGACGAATTTTTAGTTCAGAAAACTGGAAAATAGAAATATTTACAGTTGGCATCCTATATGCATCATTTTTGGTAATTTTTTTTAGTAATCTTGGTGGTTACAATTTATGATTACATACTTATATATATATATATTTGATAAACGTTTACTGAGAAAAATTTTGATGCTTTAAGTAATTACGATCAAAATTTTACGATTTTAAAGGATTTTCGTATAACATGTGCAGCACTTAAAGATGAATGTTAATAAATTTATTATATAATTAATTATTTACAAATAAAGTGCTTCTACAAAACCGAAAAAAAAAACGAATTTTCTCTTAAGACTATAAATAACAAAGATTTTTTGTAAACAGCATAAGAATACTTGTAAACAGATGTAATTATTTTAAAAGCTATGAATGAAACTAAAGCAAGTAGTGAAAATTTCTGAAACTATGTAATTCTGCATTTTAGTAATAGTTAATATACTGTTAAATAAATAGTGAGAAATGCAATCAATATGGATATTTTTACTACACTCTTAAGTGCTTAAGAAAAATATTTTAAAAATTAGTATAGTTGAATCATTTAACAATCTAATCAAGAAATATTTAACCATTAAAAATATTTCCATTCTTAGTTTAGAAGTAAATACATTGCATTTGTTCCTTGTGCTTTAATAAGAGCTTTATGTTTTCCCTTAAGATAAATCTTAATAAATCCTCAAACAGAGGAATACGTAATAGTCAAAAACTATGCGGATTTAGCATCCACATAAATAAAATCCTTATTCTTTTCGTCTGTCTTATATTTGTCTAGGGTTGAATTAAGAACTGCTGCAAAGATTTTAATGGAATTTATATAAGAATGTCGGTCTTTAACTTAAAATTAAAAAATATATGCCACGATGTAATTAACTTTAGAGATTTAATATTCCGCTGCTGAATTCCTCTCAGTTCAACAAAGATAGTTGTGTGGTTCCTTTTCTCCTTTTAAAATTCCCTTCGATGGATAACCATTGGAAGTAAAGAAAAAATATATTAATATACAGAGCGTCTTTATTCTTTCAAAATTTCTCAAGTATGTAACTTTTCTTTATTTATTCTTTAAATTTTCAAAAAGTATTGTTTTTGGCCTCTGCAGCAAATGTGATTTAACTTTACTAATGCCGAATCTGCACAAGAGAGTGAATAAAATGAATTCTTATTTCAGTGGATAATAAATTCAAAAGTAAACAGAGCTTAAGAGTTCTACACCACATTTCATTTGTTTTTGTTCAAACAAAATACGAAATCTCATTTCGGGATGCAAAACATTGTTTTAAAAATTAATTTAATAAATTTTAATCTCCCTTAATTAATTATTTCTCTCTTTAACAAATTATGTTCTAATGTGCATAGTAAATTAATAAATTATTTTGTAATGTGCATTCTTTCATGTACTAAATTACAGAACTTCATATTTTCCCATTTAAAATAAAATTTAAGTCAAAAATGATTTTTCATAATCTTTTGGATTTTTGCCTATTTTGGCAAGTCATGTATATAGAAAAAAGTAACATGGGTTTTTTATCTATTTTTATTGAATTAATTTAAAATACCTTTTCAGTTTATAAGTAAATTAAAATTTAAAACATGTTTTGCAATGTGTACATGCTATATGATAAATTGTAAAATTTATATTTTCACATTAAAGCATAACTTCAGTTAGAAATGGTATTTTTAATTTTTTTATTTTTGTTTCTTTTGATATGTTGTATAAAAACATTTTATTACTTTTAAAAAAATAAATAAATAGTACTTTGCAAAAAGACGGATCCCCAAAATCTAGGCACAAATTTTCCTCTGGTAAATTTAAAAATGGTAAGTTAGATGTCAACAATTAATTCATAAAAACAAATGTTATGAGATTTAAATGGAACGCAATGAAACGAATATGATCCACTTGTTCTTAATTACAATTAAAAGCCTGAGATTTAAAAAAAATCAATACTCTAATGAATTATTTAATCATAAGTGATATCTTTCATATTGCATATAAAAACTTAAGTGTTGATTATCGAGTATTTTATATCATGTATATAATGATTTCTGTGCAATATTACTATTTCTTCAATACATTTTATGCAGCCACTGACGTCCTTCGGACTCTGTCCTATCATTATTATATAGCTTAAAATAATTTTCGATCATAACAGTTTTATTTACTATATATTATAATAGGAAATATTTGAGATTTCCTGCCCCACCTGTTGAAGTCAGAATTAATTCTCTTCCATTACACTTTGTGCATGGATTGTTAATGATTTACCTAAGAGTTATTAATTATCCAAATTTTTGTTGAGAGAGATAAAATAATCAAATTGGAATGTACATTCTAAATACTAATGATAACCTTAATTTTGAAAGCACTAAAATAAATAACACTTTAGCTTTCAATGATTACCATATATATATATATATATATATATAT
>JAPDSC010111126.1:310934-330889 GCA_026290005.1 Latrodectus geometricus | reverse complement strand
TTTTTTTTTTTTTTTTTTTTTTTTTTTTTTTTTTTTTTTTTTTAAAATTTGGCTGAAACATTACTACGAAAATGCAAATTTAGATTTTCACTGTCGATAATTTTCTTTTACAATTTTTACTAAAAGTATAACATTGCAAAAATTACTGCAACATATATTAAATATTTTCAATATTTTTATTATATATAAAAGTTCAAAAACAATATTCATATATTAGATGCATTTTTTAAAAAATCAATATAAATGATCAAATATCAAACTTTGCTTTAAATGCATTGATTATTTTAATCAAAGATAACTCACATAAGGAGGAGTCCAAAGTTTATCAGAATAACATGCTTTTTTGAGGAATTGTTAGACTTTTGTATATAACTAAGAAATTAATGTGGAAATAAAATTTTCTGTCCGTGAGCAAATTTAAAACACTAGTGAGCATTTTTAATTTATTTTTTGCTTATTTCAGAATGAAAAAATTTTTAAATCTTGCTCTAAGAACAACAATCTTCGCCCTGTGTTTCAAATATTGCTCTTAGATGCTTAAAAATTAAAAAAAACTTCTGCAGTGTAGTTATGTGTTACCTATAATTAGAACAATTGTATCAACATAATTCTTTTGCATAGAATTTTAAAGTTTTCAAAATGCTTATATTCATTCAATAATTGCAATAATTCCTTCCATTTTCCTACTGAAGCAGATTATTAATACATCCAATTAGCATAATGTACAGAAGCATGCGATGCATTAATAACAGTTAAAGCAGACGAAAGATCAATCGTGCATCTCAAACGCAATTGTAAAATAGGTCAAACAATACATATTCATTTGGTAATTGATTGTCCGTACTATAGCAATAAATAGTTCCCTTGTCCTGTGGCAGATTCTTTTACGTCATCTTTCACCCATGTGATTTCGAAGTAATAAAGAATTTATAGTATATAAACTTTCATAGTGTTTAATCAATTGTTTTAGTTTATTTTCTTCAGAATTAATGACTATTTTATTACAAAAAATTGAAATAATCTTATGTTTGAAGTAAGTTAATTACCTCCGCTAAAGTGAGCGAAAAATCTAAGCTAAGAACGAAGTACTAAAACTTTTACTTGATTTTATGTGTTAACTTTTAAATTATTTATGAATTGTGAAATGATGTTTACACATATCGCGTTTCAATTATTAGGTTTTATTTTAAAATATAATTTTTAAACACAACTGAAGCATAAAATGTAAATTTTACAGTTGCTTACTATGAAGAAAATACGCTTTCTTTTAAGAAATTTATCCTAAACGTCAGGAGAATAAATATAGATTTTACATTTGATAGTAGTTAAATTAATCCGAAAATATTAAAAAAATTAATTTAATGGTTAGTTAGCATAGTAAATTAAATTATTAGATAGACGCTCTAAGATACCTGATATAATCTCTTTTTATATACTATAAGATGATCTCTTTTTACATATGAGGATTAATTGGAAATGAACAAACAACTACTGTGAACTCCTAACCACTATGGACAGCCATGCGTTAGGTGAGAATCGCAAACATGAACTGTTGAACTGAAGGTCAAAGCAATAATCATTCAGTTGCAAGCTCGACATAATCATTATTTTTATAACTCTAGTATCATTACTTAATCTTTTAACTCTAGTTTAATTAATATATGTCCAGAAACCATAAAATAATATTTAAAGGAGAGTTAATTACTTAAAAAAAAAAAAAGAACGTGCAAGATTTAAGAAAGACTCCACAAAATTTAGATAAACTATTTTTTACCAACATTAAGCAAAAAGTTTTTGGCGTCAAAATGAAAGTATTTACACATAATCGTAAATAACATTGTTGCATTAATATAAAAAAAGAATGTTGAAATATAATTCCTGCTTTAGTTAGTTAAGCGCTCTTTACATTGTTGTATTTGGTTAGAATACCATATATTGAGCTTAAAACATATATAGGCCAAGAAATAATCAATTTATTATTTTTTCCCTCCCCCCGAAATAGAAAATAAGAAAATGTGTGATGCAATATTTAATAAAATCTTTCCATGAACAATTTAATGATGTACGGGATTTTTTTTTTCTTCGTAACTAGTACATACAATACATACAACATATCTTTACTATTCAAAATCCCTTTTTCTTTAAATCCTTAAAATGCGCAGTACATTTTTCTTGTATAAATTCTTTCAAAAGCAGGAGGACCTCAGGAAAATATTTTCCCGAAACTTGCGATAACCAGTACACAGTTGAAAAACTTACACAACTACAGATAGTTCTATAAGAATATAAAAGATTCAATAAGTTAAAAAATATTTTCATATACGATTTACCGAGTTATTCACAGGTATTGAAAATTTGTTTGATGTTTTTATTTGCTTTTATAGTTTAAATATTCTAGACATAGAATTTGAGAAACAGTACGATTGAAAATTATGGACTGTATCGCAAAGACTATGAAGAAAATAATCCATGATAAATAACATTTTATGGTAACGTAAAATGTAGGTAATAATATAAACTAATGTATAATTTTAGTATGATAGTGAAATCCTTTAAACTAAATAATATAGAATTTGTTTTTGATATATAGCACTTAAGAGTCCGAGCAAATAAAAAGAAATCAATTTTCATATCTATATCGATACTATAAACATATTTCAATAAAGTCAAACAACTGCGTTCAAAAATTATATAAATAGAATTATAGACCTGTAATAGAAAATATACTAGAAATGTAAAAATGTTATAAAAACTTAATTACATTTTTCTGAAAGAAAATTCAAAAATTAATAAATACATCATGATTTTAGAAGAATTTGATTCAAGTTTAAAATACATGTAGGAAAACTTCGTTTCTAGATTACATATTTTCTTTTAATAAAAATTTTAAAGTAAAGTGTAAAACTTATTTAAGTTTACTTTTTAATTATAAATTTTCATTTTCATTTATAGAAATTCAATGATGTCCTACATCTTGTAGTAGAGATTTCCAGTTTTCATTCTTTACAGAAAATTGCATAAAAATAAATCGATTGCTGCAGATATTTTTTGATTATAGATGGATGGAACACTTAAGTAATTTTAATACAGCTGTACAAATATAACTGCAAAAGAAAATAGGAAGAAGAGAATACTTTTTTTTTCCTTCGAATCCCATTTACTAGGGGGTTAGCGAACAAAAAAATAATTTGTCATCGGCACACACCTTCCTTAAATCTCCATGAATCACCCGTCACTTAGGAGAGCTTCAGATAACGACAGGCAGAAAAAAAGTAAACAAACAAAGAGGCACCCTTCCTTCTCTTCCCTAAGCACCAAGGGGAATGGACATCATTTGCTTGGAGTACTCCACCCCACGATGCTCTAGCAAAGCTAAATGAAGTTTCGTTTTGGCCTCCCCTCCTCTTAGCCATTCTTTCTTTCCATTCACCCAGTGATGAATTGCACTCCAGGGGCGCAGAAGAAGGAGGAGGGTGGAATGCGATTGTGACTGCCAAAAAGCAGGGTGGTAGGGTCAGGACGATCTGCCCAGTCGGGGTTCCATACAACCCCACTCACTCACTGCATGGCATATATGGACATAGGTGATTGCAAATGTTTCATAAAAACACACGTCATAAATCTTCACTCTGACGCCTGCCTCGTTCAACTTACCAGACGAGGATAGTTCGACAAGGTAGAAAAGGGATCAGCCAACAATTGCAAAACCTTCAGCGTTATCTCTGGGAATGGTGATAAAGTACACCTGAGGAGACAATTTTCCATTATGTGTCCCTTAATGTTACGATGACTCAATCACTTTGACAAGAGATTGCTTTAAAATCTTCGTTTATCCACGTGTGATTGTGTAGGGCCAAGAAAGACCACCCAGCTTCCTTTGCCTTCAAGGAGGTAGTGAAGGTTGTCACCAGAACCACTGTACTGTAGCAATACATTTTTGAGATCGCAGCATGGGGTTAACCGCTCTTATTCACTTTATGAGACTGCGTAAATATGCCTTTTGAAAAATTTCTCAGAATTTCTCTTTTCAAGCATTTCTCTTTTTATATACTTCATAAAGGAAAATAATTCCCGTGGTGAGAATATAACATTTTTTATCTCCATAAAATCTCTATTTTTTCCTCTCTACGAAAGAAGGTTTCTTAAGCGTAAAGAGCATATCCCATATGCTTTTAAGACAGTATAAAAACTACTTTTCCGATTGTTAAAGAATGGATTTGCTCAATAACATTTTTAAGAATTCCATATTTAGTTGCAACAATTATCTAATTCATTTAAAGCTAATACAGTTATTTCTCTTCTTTTTATTCAAGTAATCGAATGATTAAAGGAATAAATCGCAAAAGAATAATTGTGTCCTAGATCTAACACTTTCTAGCTTATTGTTACATTATATTTGATTTCAAAATTTAATTTAAATCTTTTAACATACATTTTGAAATTATACATGGATGAATAATTTCCCAGAAATTTCTTTTCAATTGCTGATAACTTTTCAAAATTTTGTTATGCATATATATACGGAAATTCATTTGCGCTTACAAGTCTCAGCATATTAGGTCATAAATACTATATCTTAATCGAATTAATTCAACAAAGAATAGAAATAAAACTGTGCTAGTAAATGTCTTAAAATTTTATAAGAATAAAAATATTATCCAAGCTCGGAGTGATAATCAATTACACATTACTTAAAAATATCTTATTAAAAATACCTTCGTTCATCAACATAAAAGCTTTTAAAAACTTTAAATGAAAGAAGTTTGCTTTCATTTGATGAGTCTCAACATATGGACTTATTGCATTGAAAGCTTTTTTTTCCACCGCGATCCATTAATTAAGAGCTTTCAAGGCCCCCAAAAGCATTAATATTTTTCTCTTTCTAAAATGTATCGTTTTTTAAAAAATATGTTTAAAGAATTCATTTGTAATCACGTATTTAAACTGAAACGAAGCTTTCTGCTCAATGATCATTAAACTGAAGAACAAATTTGAATTAATTTTGTAAAAAAAAGATTTTGAAAAATTCAATTAGCCTGTTTAATTAGTGAATGTCTTCCTTTTACAATGATAGCCAGTAATATTTAAAAAATATATACGCAAAAATAAGCTAATAATAGTCTTACATATAGGAGAAATTGGTTCACACACACATACATACATAGGAAAAATTTATGAATAGTTCATTCATAAAACTTTAAGAACTTTTATCTAAAAACAAATTATGTTTCCATGGAAACCTTACAACACCTATGAAATATACAGTAAACTGCATTTTACTTAAACAGGTTATTTATAAATAATAAGACTGTGAGAGCTTATCAATAGTATAAATGTTTACAAAAGCATCATACGACTTTTGAAAAATTTACAAAAATTACTTTAGCAGAGATTAAGAGAACATTTCTTAGTGATAAAAATTATATATAATTCTAATTTAAAATTATTTGTTATTAGTTTATTAATAATTAATAAATGAATAACTAATAATTAATAAAAATAAAAATTTTGAATTATAAATAACGCAAATTCAATATTTTTGCGAAATTAATAATTTAGAATTTTTACTTATATCTCTTTTTCATATTTAAACAAATAACTTGCCTTTTTTACTGTAATTTAAATCAAAATGATAAAAAGTTTGTTAAAAATGAATCTCTCCGAAATCAAAGTAAACAAATCAATCTTTCAACAATTTATGAATAAATAAAAATTATTCTCTGGAATTTCCATTTATGTTAAACATTCATTCCATAAAAACTAAAATTTGTCTCCATGAATAATTTTTTATCACTATTTTAATCAAAAAATATGCAGTATATAGTTAGCAATTGCTTTTGGTTTATTTATCAGACTACGGCCATTATTTCCAAACGAGAAATAATGCAACAGTAACATATGGTTTAAAAAAAAAATAGTGAGAATACAATAAAATCTCTGAAGCATTAAACACAACTATTCTACTCGTGAATTCTTAAATAGAAAGGCCATATAAACGATAATAATATTGTTGTTCTTATGTAAAAAGTATTTTATCAAATTGAATACAATAAAAATTTTATATGTTACTTTTTTAAATTAAAAAGAAGACATTTCTCTGAAGGAAACTATTATTCTCTTCTATATAAAAGAAAGATAAAGGGTTAAAAGTATCTTATTGTTAATTTTAAAAAGGAATTAGTTACTATAGCTAATTATGCATTTATATATTTGCGCACAATGATCTACCTATCTTGCGAACAAGCAGTGATTTTTTTTTTTTTTACAGAATGAACGACTGACCTTGAGCACAAGTAATGATTTACTTGTCACAAGCGATCAATCAATTTCAATTGAAATTGACACTCTGAAAACTTTTCAAATCATTGAATAGACCTTGAGGAAGTAAGGGGTGTATTCACAGAGAGGAGATCTGACCCCACTTTTGTTAACGTACAACAACTGGACATTGGCAATACAATTGTTCTTCAACTAAATTCGTGCCATACTTGTACAATAGCTTACCATTATGATTTCCATTAGCATCCAAAAAATTTTAGTATTTGAGGAATGTATGTACAAAAATGAAATAATCAGTTTTATAAATTGATTGACAAATTACTAAGGAGAAAGAAATTTGTATGGCTTATATCACTATCAACAAAAACTTAACACATTATATAATAAGAAATATACTTGTCTAGAATAACAAAAATTCTTACTTTTAGCATACGAACATAGTATATTTATTCTACTTAAAATTGTTAGGGAATTAAATAGCTTAATCCGAAATTCTTAACTGAGACTTTGAAGAATCATTTGAATAAATTAAAGCCATTAAGACTAACAATAAAGCCATTAAATAAATGAGTCATTAGTGAATTAAACACCGTAGATTGAATTAAGCGTTATCATCACAATAAGCATATTGTTTGTTAAATACCCTGCTTTCACTAAGATCGTAATGGATGTGTTTTCTACATAATTGTAGTTGACCTTCAGGACCTCTCATTAAGTGCACATCACGTGAAACGAAAATTGAAGTTAGTCGCCACAATTGAACCTGCAAAGCACAGCTATAAATTTTCTGAGCACTCGGAATACCTATTGATGTGCCTTATTAAAAGCCCTCAATGAATTAATTTATCATAATGAAGCAATTCTCTTAATGTCAGTCGTCTAGAGAAATAGATTAATACGAATAACTCTCGATAAGATTTTAAAACTTAAAATTTTCTTAGTATTTTAGGATTAAAATACAGTTTATACTCTTTCAAGGTTTTAATTGTTAATGGAATTAATAAAAAAAAATGTGTCATTGTAAAGTTTGTGTGAGCTGCGATTTTTACAATTTTTGAAATTTAGCTAAAAGATTGAATTGAAAAAAAATCAATTAAAACTGTTGCGAAAGATAAAAGTATATTCTTTTAAAATATTTAATTCTTAATTGGTTTTTAAGTATTTAGCTTTATATTTACATGAAAAAAAAATGTAACACGTTAAGAATTTCAACTTTTAATACTGGTTTTATTTTACTATTTCAGGTTGCTAGAAGAGATTTAGACTTAATTAAAAATCAATTAATTTAATAAGTTTGTAACTTTTCACACATGATGGCTTATTAGATCTATAATCTAAAGTGGATTCCGAACCACTACAAACATCCTAACTCAAGCTGCGATTCAAATCCAAGAACTGTCAAACCGAAGGGAACAGCATTAACCATTCATTTGCTAGCTTGGCTATTTTGGTTTTTGAATATTTTGAGTTTGGCCCATGGGTATTTTGAGTGACATCCTAATTATGAATATAATGTTTCACCAAACACTGCAATTAATGTTGGAATGTTTTTAGAAACTGTAATACTAAGTAATTTAAGAAAAGTTATTCTAAATTATGAAATTACTGTGAACAATAATGTTTAGAAAAAGCAACATACGAAAATAACACAATGTTCTTTGATTTTTCAAGAATTCAAACATATTTTCATCTGTATCATTGAATGAATGAATTCAAGAATCTGTAAGAATGAAAATTGTTTTAAATTTTTAATTGAAGAGAATTTAAATGGGTTTTCCTCTAGAACCTTCAACTGAACTTGATGTAGTTTTTGAGCCTGATGGTAAAATGATATAAATCGAATTTTTATATTATTAAAAAAAAAGCGTCGTGGTGGTCTGGTTAGCTAGGATATCTTTCTCATTATCGGAAAGTAATAAATACCCACTTAACCGAAGGTGCGTCGTATTCACTAAAGGCAATATTGTGTACGCCCAATAACTTGTGGGCACAATGTCCTCTACGTAAAATGATGCCTCATGGGCCTTAGACCAAGCCTATGGTCTCTATTTCTAAATAACTAAGACCTACCCATTTTGGAGGGGCAATGGCATGCCCACTGGTTGTCCCACTAAAGTATCATCAATTTGTAGCCCCGAAAAAAATAATTCATTGGTCGGGTGTTGAAGAAAAATGATTTACTAAAAAAAGAATTAATAAACTATTTATTTTACATTTTCAAAGGAATTTTCAAGTAATATAATTAGTTGACAAATTATTTTCCATTCGACGAACTTGTATTATTTAAGAAAAATGCAAAATTAAATAGATATGAGATAATAAAAAGTTTATAATTTTGTAAATTATTTGTTTTAATTATACTATTAATATATTATGCCTTGCTATTACATAACTTATTGTTATGAAATTATGCACATTTTATAATATAATAATTATTAAATAACATAATTATCTAAAGTATTGATTAAAGTGGTAAAAAAAATTTCTCTTCGCATTTTTTACTTTTATTGCACCTTCGATCGGCTTTCGAATGGCCTTTTATCAAATTTTTTAACTAAGAGAATGTTCAAAGAAGAAATCCTAACCAGGATCCCTGTGGACCCCTTGGGAATCGATGGAAGTTTATAACTTGGGATTGTATATGAGCCGGTAGTAAATTATGGAAGAATAAAAAAACAATCGAACTACAAAACCAATTTTCTTTTTTTACTTATTTTATGTGCGCAGTTTAATCAAATAGTCACCTTTAATGCTATTTTATACTAATTTTAGTAAATTTTTCATACACTGTTGTTAATATTATAGCTATGTTGCATGCCGTATAATATTAAGAGAGATTTAAGTTCAATGAAGAAAAATATTTTTTAGAAGCTTGCGAAATAGTTTAGGAAGCTATATATTAATGCATAATCAAATGACTCAGAACATCGTCTTGGTATTTCGATTTATCAGTTATATTTGTTCCTATCATACAAATAAAAATGATAATGAAATGAATAAAAATTAGAATTTAAAATGGAAGAATGAAATCAAGAAATTATATTTTTTTATTTCATTCTTAATTTTTATATACCAGGGAGTTTAAATTTGAAGAGCAGTAAGAAAATTTCTAAATCCTAGTTAATTTATAACTTTCATAAAAAAAATAAAAATTTGTGTTTTAAATTTAATAATTAAGATATTTTGTGAGTAAATTTGTAATTTAAAACATTTCGAAATTAAATTTATGCTTATTTTATTAATAAAATATCTTTAAAAACGTATTTTAGATTTCACAAAAAATATATGATTTATTTAAAGTTAAATATACTTCAATTTCAAATAATAAATTATTAAATATTGAAGGAAATGATCTTCCATCGTATATAACTAAATATAATTTTCTGCTATTTTTTTATGAAATACAGAGGCGTATAAAAATTTATAACTAAATATTATGTTAGTAAATTTTATATAATTTAAATAAATTATAACATAAATCACATGTTAACAATTCATTTACGTATAGATTTTATATGCTCAAATAATTTAAAATACAGTATTTTATTAGGGTGTATACGAAAGGGCTAATTTTTTTAATACACAGTTTAATGGGAACAATGGTTTATGATTCGTGGATCGCGCAATGTTCTCCAAGTGAAATGATACTTCTGGGGACGCAGGCTAAGAATTCGGAGGTTTTCTGCTTCGTCACAGCTTCTAAATTACGAAGATTCCCACCAACTGATAGATCCGTCTAACTGGTAGAGCCGAACTCAGATCTAGGCACAGGAAAACATACTGGCGCCATAGCAAGGGTTAATGGGAAGCGATGTTTCCATTAAAAACATATAATAATAAAAAATATGGATAACAATTTGGCTTAACAACAGTTACGAACACCCATTAAATGAATTTATTTCTGTGGCTACTTATTTTCTGAAACTTCCACTGCAATAAATCACAATAGTAGATCCATTCATATTATAACGCAATATTATTCGATTAAAGTTTTTTATTAATCGATATGCGTAAGAATTTTCAATGGAAATTTTCTGAAAGATTTACAACAGCTTCTGCAAACTAAATCTTGTATGTTATCCTTTAGAGCACAATCAAACAGTTTTCTTCACTTTAGTTACCAGAATAATTTACAAAAAATATTCAGAATTTTCATTTCCTTTAAAAAAGAAGTAATCTGCGGAATTTTGAAGTTTATAAGAATATAATCTGATTCATCTCCTGAATATTTTATTCGTTATTATGAATACTTGTTTAATTCTAGTGAAGGAATCTCATTGATAAAAGAAAAATGCAACACAATACAGAAAAGTAACCGACAAATCCTCTTTTTTTGGGGAATTAAGATAAAATTAAAAAATAACCCAATGTATATGTCTACCTCATTTTATTATTCTTAGATAAGATTCTTAAGCAAATTCATATTTCATTCCATAAACTTTTGTTGTGCAAAAAAAAGAAAAAAAAAAAAAAAAAAACTCTACTTATAAACAAACAAAAAGAACAACACTCTTAGTTACCAGATTAATTTTTGTAGGTTTCACAAATATCATCAATCTGAATAAGATAAATTATTTATTCATTCTGAGTTGGCAACAGCAGGATTACTGATTTCTTCTACAAAAATAATTTTTCATAACTACTGACAGTGAATTATTTTGTAGCAAAAATATATATTTTCTTTTTGGTATTTTGATTTAAATTATATACAAGCTTTTTTCCTTATCAGTTTATCTAAAATTATTAGAAGAAAATTAAATTTTTCTATAAGATTTGTTTATTTAGTATAGTTAGGATTAAGTTATTTAGGATTAGTAAACTTTTGTTTAAGTTTAGATTTTTGTTAGGGATTTTAAAACTAAATATATTTTAATTTTGTATTGATTTATGGTGGTTTCTGCATAGGTGAAATACTTTTCACTTCCCTTAAACAAACCACCTTAAATCAATACTAAATTCATTCGCTTCTAAAATACTGTAATTTGTACAATGCAAAAAAGTTAAACTGTAAATGATTTTAAGTGATAACTTAATTCCTAACATTTTTTAAACTATTGAATTTATATTATTTTAAAAATTCTCTCAATTAATCAATAAAAAAGCAAAAATCTTGCATATAAAAGCATATTTAATATTTAAACCAAGTTTAAAGTTTAATTTTTTAAAATTTTCTCCAGGCATTTAAAAATTGCATAATAAGAGTCACTGCTACAACTATTGCTTAAGTTATACAAAATCGATAATTCAGCAAATAAATAAGAATACAATGTTTATGCAAAGTAAGGATGTAAAGTCAAAAGCAAATATTTTAATACAATACTTTACGATATAAAAATGTTAAAATATTTAATAATGTTATAAAATAATATTAAAAAAACGTGTTACTTTTTATTCCTTACTATTCCAGCATTTAATTAATTCATAATAATGCTAACTTCATCTTGTAAGCAATTTATAACATTCCTCGCAATTACAGAGTTTACAAAATCTTTCAATTCAACATAGAGATAAAAATAAACCAGCCTTTATATAGCACTATTCATTTCGCTCTAAGCGAAAAACTCAAAAATTCTTAAACTTGTTTATTTAAAGAGAGAAGATTAAAACGCTTAAGCCTTTTTTGTTATTTAGTTTTAAATAAGCAGGAATCCTTCACTTTTTCAAATAAACTTAAAAAGTAATGTTGACAGAAATAAAAAGTGGAGTTAAAATTAAATACAAATCTCATCGTGCGTAAACCAGATGCAGTACTTTTGTATTTGTTAATGAACTCACATTTATATCGTTTCCAGCTGCATTTCAAGTGTAAAAGGTTGATGTAATTAAACTATTTCTTTTGCGACGTGTCCTTTTAAGAATTTAATTTACTAGGGCTTACAATTAGTTTTTTTTCATCTTTTGTTAGCTTCCCCTGGAAGATTCAACTATACTTTTCAGTAAGGAATACCCCCACTTAATTACGTAAAAGTAACTTTTGAAAAGGGGAGCAAACAAAGCATGGAGAAAGCCGCTGTCATCAAACGAAAACTCGGCTGGGATGCGCTAGATATAAACTTCTCAAACAGAAAAGAAAATGGTTAAGAATTTTAATGATATGTATCTTTCTCCATCTTCATTTGGCGATGTAACTTTCTCTCTCTTCTCGCCGCTTTAAGGCAAACAGATAACGTGTTCCTCACACAAGGCGAATCACTCGTATATTTAGTTCATTTGTATGCGTAATGCAAGGCCTCAGTCTACTTCGTGAGTTGTTAACAAAGCAGCTCTGTCTGAATGAGCATATGTCAAGTTCTTGACGAAGCCTCGCTGTTTGAGCAAGTCAGACGACTCATGCGAACGTTGATGTTCAACTTTAAAAAATTAAGTTTTTTTAAAAATGTAAATTAACCACGGCTAATTTGTAATTAGAAAAACATTTGTTCCTTTTTTTATGCACAGTTGTTCATTAAAATGTATTTAGGGTATAAAACAGAAGATTCCAAACTATATTTTCAAATTAATAAAACAGTCAAAGAATTTTAAATAATTTAATCTAAATATAGAAATTTCAAACGTATAGATATCACGTATTTTCCCTAAAAGGATGAAAAATGAAATAATTTTATTTAATTTTAAACTATTAATAATTTATTCTTGAAGTTGACATAAAATATAGAAATACTAATATGAATAAATTATATTTTTATATGATGACCATATAAGAATTGAAAATACTACTAGTGTTTAAATTAACTTGTCTAGAAAAAGAGAATTCTAGGATCATTTGCAAACTTTTAGTAGAAATAAATTGGCATAGTTAGCCTGCAAAAGTCTGTGTAAGCAAACTTTATATACTTTAAAAACTATTTAATCATTTGAATTCGTTGGGAAAATAGCCAAAGACTTAATAAGATTACGGTACTCTTAACTACTAAAATGTTCACTGAGGATAATTGGTTAAATTGCATATAACAGTTTTAACTGTCAAGATAGTTGCGTAATTGAAATGGGACACTGATTTCGCTTTAAGAACAAAGTACGGCTTTCATGATATCTTTCACAATCAGTGACGAGTAAATGTTCCAAAAAAATTTGACGAAAGATATCTGTGTCTTAGCCAAGGCTTTCCCAAGCAGACAATCTAGTCACATCCAAATGATTTTGAAACATTTTAACAATTAAAAAAAGTATAATAAAATTATTCTCACCTTCACAATTAAAAAGCTTTTCTGTTTTCAAAACTCTATTCTATGATCTACAGGGATTTTTAAACAATGATGTTGCTCTGCAAAGGCTGGTTACGAACAACTGTGATGAGAACTAGTTAATCTTTCGAGGTTATTTGTCTGTTTTATCATCAAAACATTTCTCAATCTTTGAATTTGTTATTTCCTGATTTTTGATGCTATTGAGCATCAAAAGCAACTTTTACAAGACTACAATATGGGACAACATAAAAATGACGTCCAAAATGAGCACATTATTCAAAATTCTATCTGGTCTATTATTCGAAAATCTATCTGGTTTCCTTAAATCTATACAACGCAATATATAAACTTGTATTTCTGGAAAAGTTTGATATCTTCTTTAACTTGTATAAATTTGCACATGCGCTTAAAAATGGAACTATGGATTTTTCATTCTTTAACAATAGTTTCTAAAAATGCTAAATAACTTCCAAAAATATTTTCTTTCATTTTCATGTGTCACTTTGAATTTATTTGACTTCAGTCGTAAAATACTTTGGATATATGATTGAATACTCGACTCTCCTTAAACCTCTTTCAATATACTCAAAATTATATAATAATTTAAATTAATAATAATAAAAATTATATAATAATATATTTGTTTTTTTCCTAACTACACTTAGTATAATTTAAAATATTTGTAATGAATGCAAGAATTTCATTTCAGTTCATAGAACTAAATTGAAATTTCGCAAAAATAATTTTTTTCACATATTCGTAGATCGTCTTAAACTTTTAAATTTCTGATTTATGTGTTTTTCGCCAAATATCTAACAATGATTCACAGAAAATAATTTAGATTTTCTTATCGTTCTTTTTTTTAAATATATATTTTAATGAGATTTATAAGATTTTTATATATAGAAAGTCGTACATACCAAATAATGCCACTCAGTAATTGTTAAATATTCAATCAACAATGAAATTATTTCTTTAAACAAAGAACTTTGTAATAAAGAAATTTGATAATAAAGAAAACTTTGTAATAAAGAAAATGATGTAATAAAGAAATTTGAATTATATAAATGTAATTTTAAAGCAGAATTATTCAAATAAAATGCTTATTTCTATTTTAAATTAGCTTATTTGAGCAAAAATATTTTTGGATTTTGAAAAGTCTCTTAATAGTTGAGGAATTTTAAAGGAGATAATATAAAGCAACATTTTAGTTAGTACTACTAATAATTTTTATATATATCCACTTTTTAGATTACAATATGTTCATTAAGTTTAACTTTTATAGCTTACGATATTTCTAAGAAACTCATGGGTACTTTTATTTTTCTTATAAAGCATTTGTTGAATAATCATTCTAATTGGTCAGTTAATCCGTAGTAGTGACAAATTGATCAAATTTTAGAGATTTCTTTAAAATCGAAAAAAATAAATTCATTTGCTTATAAATTATAAGACTCTTTATTCTGTGAAATAAATTTCACAGAATAAAGAGTCTTATAATTTACAAACAAATACGTTTATCATGAGAAATACAGACAGTGAAAAATGCATGAAATTTACAAGTAATAAACATAAATTATATTTTTACAATAATCAACGACTTTTAATCTAAATTTTTATGCATTGTTAAAAAAATACCACAAGAATTTTTTCTTATAACTGTAAATATAAAATTACTTCAAAATGCAGAATAAAATTCTTGAAATACTCAATAACATTTTAGCCAGTTCAAAGTAGTTAAAAGAGTTATTTTAATTAAAATAATTCAAATTTGGAAGAAATTTTAAAAAATGCCATAGAATTTAAATTAAATGTTCAAGAAAAACTCCAGAAAAAATCAGGTTTTATTCCATCGTAACATTTGTAAAAAAAGAAAAGAAAAGAAAAATAGATACGATGTTTTTAAATTTAACTAAGTGGCTTAAATTAAAGTAACACATTTCTAGTAAAAGTAAAAACACGTTAGTTCTAGATAATTCATTGGCAAAATTGTGAAAGAAATGCTTCTTGAATTAAGTTACCCATGCTAGGAAAAAACTTTAGAGACAAAATTTAACTGAAACGCCTCTTGCATGTGAAAAGATCCGCTTGGCTTTCTCTTTAAATAGAGTTGTATGTGAGGGATCAACATCTAGTCTGAGACACGTCCACAAACATCTAAAAACTTTGATAGAAAAACCGGAGTGAAGGTTTTTTTTGTTTTGTTTTCGTTCTTTTACCCTATAAGAACGTTCTTATACGGTAGAGAACAAAATTAAACAAAAGAGGAAAAAAAAAGAGAAATAGAAATGATACCGACGACAAAAGAAAATAAAACTATTTTCCCAGCAGACGATTGGTTGGTTCGTTTTGATGGTAGAAGTTGTAGTGTGTTTTTTTTTTTATTATTATTATTATTTCGGTCTAAGAGAATGTCTGCTGTGTATTTCGAGGATTGTTGATGCACTTATATAGCTGAAACGTGAAAGATTTTTTATATTTTTTCTCCGCAACGAATAAGTGAATGAAAGGAAGGAAAAACTTGAAATTTCACGTAGCTTTAAGCCAAAATATTTTTTAAAACTTATCACAATTCCCATTTCTACGATGATATTTGTTATTAAATTCCAAATCTTACCAATCTAGTATTAATTTTTTTAAAGAAAATTATCTAGCTACAAAAACATTTTTTACCGCAAAAAAAAAAAAAAAAAAAAAAATGAACAGCTTATAAATATAAACAAAAGTTGTGTTCTTTATTATTAATGCAATACAATTTATCTCTTGGGTGTTCCATTACTACGCAGAGCATGTAATACATGGATTTTAAATTTATATTTATTATTTTTCCAAAACTGCAACAGAGTTGAAGCTTGAACGTTAAGGAAAATCGTAGCTATAAGTTACTGCCATATACAACAACAGACTAAATTAGTGTACCAAATAATAGCTTCAGTATAGTACTAAATAATAATGTAATATATGGACTGTATTAGTATTATTTCTAATAACACATACGATATCTCCTTTTATTACAAAAAAAGCATAAAATAAATGTGAATTTTAAATAATTTTCTTGAAGCCGTAAAAGAGGGCATATTTCTTTTCTTTCATAGTAGTAATAAAAAACAATAACAAAGAATATCATCACTCATCAAGGAACATTCTGCTTTTTGTCCCACTTTGCTTAAATTATTTTTAAAATTTTGATAATTTAAAAAATACTTTGATAAAATCTTCTTTTTTAGTCAATTAAAATTTTGGAAAATAAAACCCCCTTAACTAACTTTAACGTGAATATTTATTTAAATCTGTTATAAGGAATTTAGCACAAAAGACATAAATGAGAATTAATATGAAATATATTTTTCACAAAGTTTTAATAAAGATTTTTAATATCTTCACAAAATATTTGTAGAAATAGTATGTAGCTGTTATACGATAATTTAAAATGAGTAACAAGTTGCCAAAAAGGAATTTTTGGTCACATTACTGATTCGCAGTAATAAAATTTTGGGTGAAGCTCATTTTCTTCTATCAATCACAAAACTTCCAATATCAACTTTTCCATTGAAAATAAGTGTTCTCCCATTAGATTTATACAATTTAAAGTAAGCGAAAAGGTTAGATTTTGTAGATGGAAAAGTTAATATTATTATATATTTCATGTATAACCAATGAGTATTTATTAAACGTAAGTCACGTTAGAATTACTATAAAATTTTTATAAAAGTACTAGAATGCAACAATTGATCTTGAAAACAATAACTTTGAAACTTGATTTCCATGCCTTTCAAAATATATATTTTTTTAAATAACTGAAAATAAATTTTGTTGAAAACGAAATAAGCAGTTTTAAGAGAATAAAACTATTATTATTAAGAATTTAATATATTTGAAAAAATTGAAGTAAAAGCAAACATAACTAACAGGAAAGTCCACCAATTTAGACTTTTACAAAACCATAAAATAATTATGGTTAATCATAAATTTAGTCCTTATTATAAAATCATAAGGATTGTTTCAAACTGTGATTAGTAGCAAAGTTAATTAGCACTTCCTCCTACCCTTTAGTACAACAATAATTGTAAAAACAAACAATCATATTGATGCCACTACTAAAAGTAAAAATTAAATATCAACTATCCTTATAGCTACCTATATGTAAAATTATAACTGATAATAATATGCAGCAGCAGTTCACAACTAATAATGACTAATTTGACAGTTAAAAGAATAAGTTAGGAGAAAATTTTAATCAGTTTATGTGGTTGTATGTAATGAAATAATTTATATTTTTAATAAAATCTATGATTATTTATTGAAGAACTTAACGCAAAATCTTATAATGTAGTTAATCAACTCCAATATATAATCATATTCAGCTCAACAAATTCAATCAAGGTTTTTCTTGGTAAACTTTTAAATTTTTTTTTTTAAATTTACAAAGAAATC
Source organism: Latrodectus geometricus (assembly GCA_026290005.1). Taxonomy (NCBI): domain Eukaryota; kingdom Metazoa; phylum Arthropoda; class Arachnida; order Araneae; family Theridiidae; genus Latrodectus; species Latrodectus geometricus. The sequence continues at coordinate 312,989 of JAPDSC010111126.1, read as the reverse complement.
GTTTACAGAAATTACTATTATTTCCATTTACTTTTTTTTTTTTTTTTTTTTTTTTTTTTACACAAGATTTTACTCGTTTACAATTCAATATATGTCAAAACCACTCTAGTTTAAGAGCCTGTACTTATTCTGAAAAAGTATATTCCTCTTTGGATCCTCAAAACAAGTCATATTTTGCTTCTAAATTTTTTTATGTGTTCAATAATTTTTTATACAACTGGAAATGACGCACACTCATGTTGTTTTTTTTATTATTGATTTTAATTAATTATAAGTTTTTTACAGATCTATCAAAATCAGATAAAAAAATGACTGTCAAAAAGAAACTTTCAGAATTTTTTTTCTTCTGGAATATTTTGTTTGCAGTGTGTTTTCCAGTAGAAAATATCGTAAGAGGAAAATCGGAGTATTGATATTTAATTAAGACCACCTACACATGAAAAAACTAAGGGATTCCACTTCATCGATGTTTTTAGAATTACATGTTTTTGAAAAACTATTGTATGCATTTGTATTTTTTAATAATTTATTCATAACAAAACGCAATAAAAAATAAAACGATTCTTAATATACTTATAGATAAAATTTGTAATTGCTATTAAAGTGTTTAAGAAAATACAAAATGATCTCTTTTATCAAATTTTAATACATTGATTCATTTTTCATGATGTGATTTATATTTTAAAATAATATTATGTGCAGATATTATTATACTGTCCTAAATTAGCATCATTAACAATAAACCCAAATTAAATAAGTTAGCTGTAAACCAAATTTTAAGCTTCAAAATAATTTATGAACAAACTAGATATATTTGTCTTCCAAAAATTCTATAAAAAATATTGTTAGCAATCATTAAGTAAATATTTTCTGTTTCAGAAATAAACAATTTGAAGGTGATAAAATTATAGAACACCATTTTCTGATGGGGAATAATTCATAAAAGTTTTTTTTTTCCATTTAGATAATATTACAGTTTTAAGAAAATACAAACTTCTTAGTTCTTCGGGATTAACTTTTGATTTTAACATAATTTTGATATGATGTGCTAGATCAATGGTAAACGCTTGCAAACGAGAGATGCCTGCTTTTCTATGGTCACCCGATGGTAATTTCTAGCCTAAAGCTTTCACTTAACTGATAAAATAAATCTATTTTGAACAAGGTTTCTATCATTTAGAATTGCAAACATCTGTATCAGATCTTAGCTAAATTTTAAAATACACAAAATTATGCAGTACAGTACGTTTTTGTTGTATTAAATTTTTTTATTTAATTAATGGTTGATAAGGGTAATTGAACTGCTTTTATAAGTTTAAGTGATTAGTAATAGAATGTTTTGAATGTATTCAATAGAATATTTATAGAGAATAGAGGGTTTGTTCCTTATAGGAAATAAATAGCAAACAGATTGACTCAAGGCCAAATCTGCTGTGAATAGCTTTTGTAATATGTAGATTCATATACAAAATAGATTTATATGAGAAATGTGAATAGCTTTTGTATAAAGTATAATTTCAGATGAGCTGACATACAATTTATCTTTACATATAATATATTAAGATGAAACATTTTTATTATGTATTTCCCCACTTTATTTAAAACTGCAGATTATCCACAGAATTCTTATTCTGATAACATCTCACACTTCCTTATTCTTAGTTATATCTTAGAGCTCTGTGGTACAAATGACATTAGTAATATTTTATTTAAAAAATTATCAACAAAGGTAGCCATTTTTATTGTTGCACTTTTTGAATGGTTGTTTGAAAATTTTCTACTTTTTTCATTTGTTCCAATGTGAAGATTGAAGTTTTTCCTTTATTAATGTGCTTGAGAACTAAAATTATTGTCAATATCATTTCGCATATTTTTTACAACTTACATTTTCCCCGACAGTCATTTAAGAAAAATCTACCAAGTATTAGTACTGGCTTCCCCCTTTTTTTTTTTTTTTTGTCGTCGTCGAGTGCCAGCCAGGTTGGCAGTATGGGTGCGCTGCTCCACTCTTTCAACTGAACCGCAATTGGGTGTAGAGTCCGACTTCCTCAGTAC